>VOQZ01000748.1:0-152221 GCA_008079305.1 Phytophthora palmivora | reverse complement strand
GTGAGCACAGCCATCGGTAGAACTGCTGCAGCACGTGATCTGCAATTTGTTGCGACTGGTCAAGAAGTCTTTAAAGAGAGTCGTTACCATCACACGCAATAATCGGAACGCTTCGTGACAGCTTTCTTCAGCATCACACCCTCCGCGACTGCTGGAGATGGTGCAGAGCCTTCTCCATTAGCACCCGATTCGTCTTCGCCATGGCCGTCAAATCGATCTCCATCTGGTGTGCAACTCCCAGACCTTCGATACTGTGGATTTGAGACGCCACAAGAATCGCATTGACCGCCAACCCATCTAGCTCAAGTTCGACGCACACATCGACAAAGGATCCCTTTTCACACACCACAACAGAGGTGTCAACATGGTGGTGCGAAACTGTGTCACCATTCTTTTGCGCTGCTTGCTGTGCTGACCCTAATAGCGATTGGCTGAAAAGCTGCTGGAATTGCTGTTCCTGCTCCTTGCCACCAAGATCTGGAAGTGATGTTGGTGAGTGCCACCACATATGCTTATGTTTTGTTAAGATACGGGAGTACAGGGTGTCTAGAATTGCAATCGAGTGGTCACCTGTAAAATTACCGACAGGCAGGTGCGCGTATCGTGCACAGTCAAGCACATCCGTGTAGTACTGTGTCATCTCGAAACACCGAGTGAGCATCTTTTCACCCATGAGCTTGCGCCACGTAAGAGCTGGGAATAGCGTGTCCTCTTCGTTCCATGGTAGCATTGCGATAGGAAAACTGTGAAGACCCTGCATTTTCTCACGAAGTCGCTTGCTAGATGGAATGCATGTCTGCGCTACCACGATTGTCGGCTTGGGGCAAGTTGTTTGTTTGAAGACAACCGTGCAAGGGTAGCATTCACACCGGTGAAAGCTTCTTGTGTTTTTTACGACATGTGTCTTGAATGAGCAGCTCGGAAAGGGAATTGTCCGCCTTCTTCTTGGGACTCTAGTAGCAGCTGTTCGAAGAATTGTTTCAAGTCCGAGCCTCGAGACTTCACGTTTGAGAATGGGTCCACATACCAAACGCTCGCATCACCTTCTACTAGCTGATTTCCCTAAGCTTTCAGCGCTGATATCATCTCCTTCCTTCAATACCACCAGTGCCAGGGATAGCGCGCTCTTTTGCTGCGCGAAGTATAGAAGTACTCGTCGCATTAGCGAATTAGGGGGTAATGATCCATCCCCTTTGGTTGTTAGCAACTGCTGGGGGTCCACGAGGTATGGTGCCTGAGCCGTTGACTGGAACTGAAGGTCGCTCAATTCATATTCCTGGTTAGTGCTGGAGAGGTGAGGATTAACTACTTTCGCAACGCAACCAAGCGCGCAAACGGCGCGCGTCAGGGCAGACACCTGCAGCTCGTAAACCCCCTTCACGTGCGGATCACCTAAGATCTGGTTAATTTCTTTGTGATACTGCTGATATTGCCGTTCGCTTAACATGACCTCCAACACCGATTGTGGTTTAGAGGAGTAGTGAGGCACAATACGAGACACACGACGAGAGCCTGGAAGCGAAGAGAGCAGATTTTCGTGGTCTGCCTCCTCGCTTGTAATGTAGAAAACACGTGGCATTTTCAGGGTAATTCTCTGGAGCATCTGTGAGTGCGCAGTTAGAATCCACAGGTAAATATTCCACCTTGTTCTTGCTGAATCTCCACAATTTGCCAGTACTCGCGCTGCAGCACTTCCAGCATTAAAAACGAAATTCTCCATACCAACACCATTGCCCTTCGCTGCAAGCGAACTAATCGATCCACTCTGGAAACGTTTAGCACTACCATGTGCGGTATTTGCCATACCAAAGCCACCAGCACCACTGTAGTTGCGCATGCGTTCCTCTCGCTCCCGTCGCCGCTTTCCTAGCATTGACTTCCACTTCTTCTTTCGAGTTTTCAGCCATTCGGTAAATGGCACTTCTCCGAGCTTCACATTCGCCGCAGGGACTTCTACCACATCATCATCAATTTCTTCGATAGGACTGCTACTTTCATTTCCATCACTTGCTTTCTTTCCACGTTTTCGCAATCCAGGTTTTCCTGGCCGCGAAGGTTGTTTTCCTTTCATCAAATCCTCCATATCAATAAGCTGAGCAACGTAATCTCCGTTGTCAGTATCCTTAGCAGTAGTCTTGAAGAACTGCTTCATACTGCCTTGCTGGTGCTTGGCATTCTTCTCGCGAACTTGCTTTCTCATCCAGTCAGGCAACTCAATCCGCGGCACCGGATCCTTACATTCTGAAAAGCAGCGGGAAGTGAAATAATCTTTTGTACTGTTGAAGCAAAACGCGTGCGGTAGTAGTCCCAGTCAAGAATGGATCGGATGTCAAAATCTTGGAGGTGCGGATCCTTCAACCACTTCTTGAGAAAGTGCCGCTTGACTGCATCCTCCGTCGCAAAGATGGCCGTAGGGATAGCTCTCTCTGTCACCTTTTCACCGTAAGGACGAGCAGCAATAATCATTTTACAAGTCAAGCCCTTGTCTTTAATCATTTCCTCGCCGAGGAACTCGCCCAAACGCCGGGCAGTAGTGATAGACGTGGATTTCTGACCTTCGTACTCATCCAGTTTACCAGACATGCTCTTGTTCTCTGTAATCAACGCCATCAATTCTTCATCATCCATCGATTTGCCTCGAGTATCAATCACATCAAGCCAACGGTTTGCGCACTTCGCAACGGATGCATAGCATTCCTCCAGACTGTCGCCATCAAGAAAACATTCAAAGACTTGTGACTGAAATGCCTTGATAAGCTGCAACTCGCCACGTCGCTTAAGCTCGAAACCTTTTAGTTCAGCGAGCGAATGGTCAAAGTTAAACACAGCATAACGCTTTTTCAGCAACTTCCCCTCTTCGGTAGAAGCCGGGAGAACCATTGCCTTGTATGGTCCATCTACTTCGAACAAGATGGAACACTCTTTGTGCGTGTTGTACTTCCCTGTAGTGGTGTCCAATTCGTGATACTGTGGGTTCGTGAACTTTGCATGCACATCCGCGTTTAGCATCACGCACGGGTACGAAATGCTCCTCGAGCCACCATCTTTGAGTTTAAATGAGAACGTTTCGGGAAAGACTTCGGTAGAATGGCCCAAATACCGTCAGTATCGAGCTCCAGGGGTCGTCCGATTTGCTCTACCAGCTCACGAGCGCCGGTGATAATGTTGGAGCCCGTGTTGTGACGATTCCAGCCATTTCCATCGAGTGCCATCGAGCACCCTTGCGCATGACATAACCATAAAACGAGTTTAGGATGCACTTGTGTGCCAGCTGCAACGAGTCGTACACTAGACATTTGTTTTGTGCGTCAATTTTCGCCAGTAAATCCTTGGCTTCAGCGGCTTGACCCACCTTTTTCTTCCACACCTTCGTGAGTCCCTTGTATTCGTACCGACGATCTCGGAAAGCACGAACTGTGTTCACATAGAACGGGTTTTCGCGCATGCATACGGTAGCAGATCGTTTTTGTTCCTCTGTCACTTTAGTCTTCTTGTATACACTGGAGCAATATGACTTGAATCGCTGTTTCAGCAGTTGATCTTGCTTGTCCTTGGGAAGCTGTGCAAATGGAACAGTGGGTTGTGCGCCGCGGTTAGACTTTTTTCCCGCGTCAATGTTGGCCATACCTCCTTTCTTCTCCAAAGGAAAGTTTTCGTATTCAAGCTGAGTCTTGATGGAGTAGTACTCTGGTCGAGTGGCAGGGTAGAAATCACCGCGCCACACCCAGTCCATGTCACGCTGACAGGATGAGTCTTTCTCCTTAATGCTGCCCGCCGCACTCTGTGTTATACGCACATGCAGCGCAATCTGCCTCGTTCACAATGGCACATGGCTGCAAGCGGTCGTGAGAATAATGTTTGGGTACATTGCAGCCACATCTAAGTGATATATAAGTGGTTGTTCCTTCCTGTTTGGCCGCTCGCGAAGTCCAATAAGTCGGTCTACAATAATCATTTTTCACTTCTTCGTAATTGGCGACGCGGTCAACTGGAACATTCATCTCAACTTCCAGAGAGAATGTAAGATCACGGTCAATATTGTCGATCAACTGCTGGAATGCGCTTGGCACCAGTTGAAAGTCATACAAGAAGTCAGCACGGAAGACACCAGATTCCAGGCACTCAACGTGACCACCCACATAGGTCTCACTTTCGACAAGGTGGCCCTTGTAAAAATTTTCTTCACGAGCAGAGCTTTGCTTGTTCGGGCATATAATGTTGCCTCCGAACGCTTCTACCATAAGAAGGGCCTCGCACAAAGTTCCGGAACCTTTTCGCAGCACATCTTCGGAGCCCAGAGGAATAATTGTGCATAGAGAGAATACGAACAAGTGCACGTACTTATCGTATAAGTAAAACGTGGCAACAGCGTCGGAAACTGAGTACGAAGCCATCTTCAGTGGTTCATCACGAGCCAATGCAACCATATCTTCTGCATCCACTTCTACTGGATCATATCCGAGCTTGTACTTGGTCACAGCCTTCAAGCCCTGGCTTCCCTGTGGCAAGTACGAGTCACGCTTCACCCAACAGAATGCGTCCATGTGCACACTACAACGTCCACGGTACTCTCCGCTACGCTCGTCCAGGGAGACGCCAATTTCATGCCATATTAATGCCGTGCACTTGCGCACGCGCTTCAATGAAAGGCCAATCGAAAAAGTCACCGTTATAAGTCACGAAAATATGCGGTTTCTCCTCAATCACGTGCTCAAAAATCGCTTGAGCAACTGTTCCTCATTTTCTTCATTGAACACATGAAAGGGCCAGGATAATCTTCCTTGGGTGTGTACTCAAAGTCCTGAATTTCCTCCGACACAAACTCGCGGTTCACAATCAGATCCCTGTTTGTCAATCATGTATGAGATCATATAAATCTGGTCAACCTGTGCGTCTGGAAACTTTAACGGAGCCTTGGTACACTCAATATCGAAGGCGCACACCACAGGTTCAGCCTTATCCACCATATCCTTCTGTCTTCTCACATCTGAGGGTAAGTATGGTGCTGTTGGGTCATAGTTCACGTGATACCACGCCCCCACTCGAATATCCAGATCAATAGCCACTCGCATAGGATACGGTACATCATACTCTCTGAGTTCCAGCAGTGAGCTTTCGCTCTCATCTGCGCCAGCTCCTTTAGCTCCATCGTATCAGCTCCAAAGATCAGATCCTCCTCCGTCACTTGTTCTCGTGTATGTCCCTGCATCTCATAAGCCTGTCGCGCTTGTAGTCTCTCCTGATTTCTAGTCACAAGTGGTGCCAACTCTTTCTTCACAGTCATCAAATCCGTGACTGTCGCGAAGCTCAACTTCACGTACAACGCCTTCTTGCCGTTCAAATGATCTGCCATATCTAAATCTTCTCGGAATACTCGTTCTGCCTTGGCTACGAGACCTTCAAACCTTCTCAAACAGTAGGCAATGACCTCCTGTGATCTATTAACCTCTGGTCGCACGTAGAAATAGGGTTGATAGATGATGCGAGTCTTAAAGGCCTTACCGTCTTGCTCCAGGAAGTACAATTCAAGGCCACTAACCTCGTTCTTGCCTTCTATAGGGTCAGGAAGTGTGCAGGCGCGCAAGTTCAGCAGCCACCCAAGCTTAGCGTGGTCTTCTCCGTCCATGACAGCGTCTGGTTGCTCCTTCCTGGCTTCTTCTTCCTGTTCTAGAAGCTCCGGTAGCAGATAGAACCCGAATTTGCGATCCAATCGTCTCCCTTCTTGAGTGCATATTGCTTCGCCTCTGTCATGCCGCGGCCTGGGCGCGCACGCTGTGCGTTAGCACGTGCACCTTGGGAGTTGCGCGCCCATGCAGATCCTCCGCCGCGACTATACGGGTTGCGGGAGTTGCCCCCGCCATACTGCGTCTTGCCGCGCTGCTCCGCCATGAGACCGTTTGGTGGTTTCCGCGCGGTTGCAGAATGAAGGTCACTAAAAAGCGCGGGAATGCGGAAGTCAGTATTTCGGAAGAATGACTACGAGATGTCAGTGTTGCGAAATTGTGACAGAAAGATTTTCCCGCGTTTTTTTAGAGATGAACTCATGATGCGACGATGGTTGTTGGTGTGCTTTGTGGTTTATATTAATGTTTCTTAGCTCCTGTCATTCGTAGTACTAGCTATGAGCAATAACTAAGAAATAGGAGAGCTCTGCTGCGTGCAGGAGTGGTCTTGTAGCTGAGGTTGTACAGCTTACTTGGAGATCTTGCGCTTCTTGGAAGGCTCTTCGACAGTCTCGAAGTACTTGTGAGAGTCCTTGGGGTCAGCAATCATGGTCTTGGCACCCTTCTTCCAGTTAGCAGGGCACGTCGCCGTGCTCCTCATTGAACTGGAATGCCTCGATGAGACGCAATACCTCGTCGACATTGCGGCCGATGGGCAGGTCGTTGATCGTGATCTGACGCAAGATGCCCTCCTTATCAATGATGAAGAGGCCACGGAAGGCCACGCCCTCGTCGTCACCCTCGACACCAGCACCTCATACTTGGAGCACAGGTCCTTCTTCACATCAGCGATAAGGGGGATGTTCATGTCGCCCAGACCGCCCTTCTTACGTGGTGTGTTGATCCAAGCCAAGTGCGTGAACTTCGAGTCGATCGAGCAGCCAATCACCTGCGTGTTGAGCTTCTTGAAGTCTTCCACACGGTCGCTGAAGGCACAGATCTCCGTGGGGCACACGAACGTGAAGTCGAGAGGGTAGAAGAAGACACGACGTACTGACCCTTGTAGTCTGACAGCGAGATCTTCTTGAATCGCCATCGACCACAGCTTCAGCTGTGAACTCCGGGGCAGGCTTGCGGATAGTGAAGGACCATTGTGGAAGTTGAAGTAGTCTTACGCTGTACGAGGCAGATCTTGAACTGATGGCTGACGGATTGGGCACCGGTAACCTGCTGAATTCGATATCGAGTTCAACAGGCTGTCCGACGTCGGACACACCACATTCACGTCGGACACACTAATTTATGTGTGAACATCTATTTAGTGTACACCTTGTGTTGCACATAAATTCTTCATTGTGAAAGGAGTCGCCCCGTAGCCATGTCGTTTAGCAGCTTCTACTCGGTGGTGAACGCCATCAAGGACAAGTCGGCAGAGGCCATGACGACGCTGAGTTCTGACCTTCAAGACTTCAAGTCCATTGTGCAAGAAGATGTGGCGGAATTGAGCAAGAATGTGCGTCAAAACATGCAGGAAGGACGTCTCAGCATTGACCGCAATGACTCGGACGAAGAATCCAAACAGATCAGGACCAGGACGAGAAACAGGATCAAAAACCAAAGGACCCTACGCAGACATCCACTGAAGAAGAGCAGGAACAGATCAAGATCCACTGACGTCCCTCAAGAACTCCCTCTTCTCCTTTGACGTGAGCAGCTCACTCAGCTCAGTACAGGGTTCTCTTACTTCAGTTCAAGGTTCATTGACCTCAGTAGGTAGTAAATTGACGTCGCTGAACGTCGGAACGAGCTTAAATTCGTTGGAAGCAATGGGCTCGAAGCTACTTAACTCAGCAGACGAGTTCTTGGGCACGTTGACGGGAGATGTAGCTTATGAGGACGAGGAGCTCAGTGAGAGCGAATTAAGTGCTAGGCGGTTTCGATTGCTGGCCCTCCAAGAAGATTCGGAGACGTACATTGACCCGCCACTCGATGTCGAGACGTTCGAGAAGTGGAAGCTGACGACGCCTGCTGAGGACCTGGCGGACATCCAGAAGGAAGTGCTGGAGAACTACCCGACGGTCGGAGCTAAGTTTACAGAACTTGTGCCGTCGATGGTGGAGGCAGACGTGTTCTGGACGCACTACATCTACAAGGCATCGCTATTGGCTGCGCAAGAGCAGCGTGGTGCTGATCTGCTGGAGCATGGTGCGTTGGTATTGTTGAATTGGATTTTGGAGGTCACTGATATTGTTTATTGACTTTGAACAGCTTTGAATGATGACGAGGAGGAGATTGGTTGGGACGTGGACTCGCCCAAGGCTAAAGATGATGAAGGCAAACCGATTTTCCCTGATGACGAGTCAAAAGAAGAAGAAACGAAGACGGCTGCTTCTACTTCTGCTACGAACGGCCCTACTTCGTCTAGTGACGGTGAGAGCTGGATTGAGCTGGATGAACGGAAGGAGTCCACATCCTCAGGTGCTTCGTCTACCTCAAGGAGCCACCAGTGCCTTGGCTGACTTGAAATTAGAGGAAGGAGATGAAGCTGCAGAAGATTCGCTAGACTGGGGTGACGATGACGATCTTTCAGTCCCGGAGGCCACCACTGCTGCAACATCGGATGCTAAGGCTTCTGATGCGACTCCGACCACACACGAGGATGCCAGCAAGCGCGGAGAGGACTGGGGTGAGTGGGACTAAGTTGATTTGCTGGGCGTGGTGCTCTCACTTCAGTGATCCTATCAACTTCGTTATCACTATGCAGTTGTCGTAGCTTGTATGCGGTTATCGAGCTTTATATTTTGTGCTAATTCTCGCATCGTCCCCATCATAGCACCATCGTTTCCGTGTTTTTTTGCTTTGCAACGGACTAACTGGAAAACAATGGTGATTGAGTGCTGAGATGTTACCAGTCGCCCCCATAGAAAAGAGTCATCGACTGATACCATTAAACATCTTGCTGTCTCCAGCTTCACGATGAAAATATCGGATCTGCTGTGCTCATCTGTTGAAGTGGAGGATAAAGAGGAGAGTCCGTCCAACCAAGAGTCTCAAGTTCACTCTCTGACGCTGAAGACAAGCAAACCTCCCAGACCACAAAAGACCAAGTTGTCGGGTATGACTGTGGTTCCTGACAACCAACGCAAACGACCGTATCGAATGAGTGTTTCCCAGAAGTTGTCCCGGCGAGCATACGAGGATTACGAGTCACGTGTGTTCAACCTCACGCTGGACAACAACCAGCTCCGGCAACAGGTGCAGTATTTGCTGGAGTGTCGTGACTTACACTTGACCCGGTTGTTCGTGTATCGTCAGCAATTCGAGGGTGATGTATTAAGAATGGCAAAGACGCTTGTGAATGGATTTAGTGACAGAGGCCCTGGTCTTACTTCGAATGCTTCAAGTCGACAACAAATGATCGGGTCGAAATCTAATGAAGGCGTCCGCAATCTCGTTCTGGAGAGAGGCAAGCATATTTTCAGCCATCGGTCGTGGACTACTACTTCGATTCAGGTGGTATGTTTCGTCGAAGACAATGAGGATAAAGTAGCTGCAGAAGGAGCAGAAATTCGTCGATTGTGCGGTGGGAGCAATGGTTGCGTCGTCGAAGTAGTCGGCATATCCACTGGACGAATCAAGCGAGAAATGCTCGCTGCCTTCTACCCGCATGTACTCCATGACGAGGCATTTGTGGCACGAATGATAGGCTTCGTTGTCACGTGTCCAGTCCGGTTAATCCTCTACTTTGATAGCAACAGGCACATCACTCATCAGGTTGCTCAGGTCGACGTTTTAGCATCGATGGAGCCGCTTCGCCAGACTAGACCACGTGATTTCGATCAACTCATGAACCGGCGATAGTGTAACCTAGCAGTACAGCGTGATGAAGAGATTTCGGTGTTCACGAAGTCGTTTGCTGAAAATGGCACGAAAGTGATCAGCTTTTGAAGCCCCAATGCAGCTCTCGTGTTCATTCGTTGTGCATGCAGCGCACTGCCATCGTTATGACACTAACTTGCTGCTCATGTTGAAATTCTTTTAGCAACTTTTGACTCGTGTGCTTAATCATTGACTCGTCTCCTACGAGCACCACCTGTGTCGTTGAATCTATCGTGACTTCGGATACTAACTGCAAATGCAGCACCCCAACAATGGACTGGTTTGACTCAATACATGCAATGTCCAATATCGCTATTCCTTCATCAAATTCTTCAGCGTTACCATCTTAGCTTTCTCGTGTGGCGATGAAGGCACCTAAGAAGATGATGAACCCTTCCATGAAATGCTTTCGGCAGTGTTTGACCTGATCGTAGCAGAAAGTCCATTCTCAACAACTACTCGCAGATTGACTAGCACTACATGCAAGTACAGCATGAAAGTCTCAACCTCCACACTATAACACCAAAGGTTTAAGGAGGCCTGGAGTGCTTTATGAAGATGTATATTGTAACACTCATCTCGGAATCCCCATCTTAGTAAAGGGCTAGTAATTAACGTAGGGACAAACACCATAAACCAGCACAACACTCGCTGGCGTTTTCTGGCTTCGTGGTTCAATACAACGGTCGTCCCGTGCGTTTGTGCCATTCCAGATTTTACGCTAAGCAGCTCAAGTCCTTCGTCTCAACTCGTTGCAAGTCCTGCGTGACCCGAAATGAACATCGCGGACCTGTTGTGTGCACCTGTGGAGATCACACCAACGGCTCAACCTCGCAAGGTTGCAACATGTGAACCACCAAAAGCTCGCGCTAAGAAGCGGCAGGCACGCAAGGTCGTACCCGATGATCAACGCAAACGTCCGTATCGGATGAGTGTTACTCAGAAAAAATGTCGTCGAGAGTACGAGGAACACGAGTCCAAGGTGTTCAACCTGACGCTGGATATCAACCAACTGAAGCAGCAAGTGCAGTACTTGCTTGAGTGTCGAGACTTGCAGATCACCTGTCTGCTCCAGAACCGACAACGGGTAGAGAGTTTGGTCCTGAGCACCGTCGACACTATTCTATTTGGTGGTAGTGAACGACCACGCTCGGGAGACGAAGGCTGCAGTTTTTCAAGGATGTTCATGGATCAGTCGGACGGAGAGACCCCGGCGAACGGTATCTACGAGTTCTACTTGCAACTTGACAAGCCCAACTTTAATCACCGGTCGTGCACCATTGCTACGACTCAAGTGATGGCATTTGTCGAGGAAGATCCTGAAGGTGACGACGAAGAAACTGCTGATGTTCGCAAAATCTGCGGTGAACCGGGAGGTTGTTTGGTGGAGGCTGTTGGAGAGTTTACGGGTCGATTCACTCGACAGATCATCGTGTCCATGTTCCCTCACGTTTTGAGCGATGAGATGATGGTGGCGCAGATCATCGGACTGAGCATCACATGCCCAGCACGGCTGCTGCTCTACTTTAATGCTCACAGAACGATTGTGCGTCAGATAGCTCAAGCCGACGTGTTTGCTGCACTAGCTGCCCTACAACAGGCCAGACCGATGGAATTTGCTGCAATCATGGGCACTTCTGCCGCATAGCAAGGATAATCGCAGCTATATAGCGTAAATGATAAGAAGTAGCATACAAGCACCAAGCACCGTTAAATGCCCGTACGGAGCTGTGTAACCCATGCGCTTATTCGAATGCATTCGCGTGCTTGTCGATCGTAAACGGGAAAGGTGTTGAACCAGTGTGACCATTGCTATATCAAATAGCGTATCTCGTATCGATTTGACTATTTTGTGTGGGAGGAAGAGTATGCTCTCAGTGGTCTTAGAGCTTCTGAAGCAAAATGCCATCCTTTCAAATACCAAAACATGAGTAAACTTTTATCAAGGATCAGTAGCGCGATAACGACTGCAAAAATGAGACTGCACAAGTACTTCGTACTACGCAAGGGCACCTTAGCCAACAGCTCGACCAAAAGTTCCAGGAGCAAATAGGAGTTCCAATAAGATCACTTTTGATTGATAAATCCTCAATTCATCGATGTATTCTTGCGTTGCTGTTGCTGTACATCTATCGGCCTGAATGTTTACCAATTAGTTTGTTGAAGGCAGTACGATGTGTTATCCCGCCGTCTCCTTCTTTCGTTAGAACTCATCAAACAGCGAACGAACACCAGTTCCAACATTTGAACGGACTAGGCGATAGCTATGTCGGGGAAACTGTGTCGATCTATCGAGCTTTACAGTACAATTAGCGACAACTTTGTGCGACTTCCAACGCCGTCTCCAAACTGCAAACTCATGGCGGCACTGCTCAACAAACCTTCCATCTTCCATAGTGATGTACAGAGCTGATGGTGCACAAATCTCGTTTTGAAGTGTTTCAAAACAATGTTTGTAGCCTCCATCAATAAGATACAACTCTGGGTAGTAGAGCTCTGGATAACTATCAACATGCAGTCTCCGATCCACATTCCTTACATGACGTAGCATCTTCGGCGCTCGATTAGCCGAGAATTCACAGAAAAATATAAGCGCTGTGCGTTTACAATTCTCCAGTGCAGTGGACACGAAAAACCGCGCCTCCATCATCTCGGGGTCACATAATAAACTGGCACCTTTCAGACTCCCACCTTCAAACTCAAATGGGAACCGACAATCCAATAGTTCAAACCTCGTCAGCTGGTCCTTAAAGTCCCCTCTCAACACTTTAGCCACAGTCTCCGGAGTGATCACATCCAAGTCCGGATGTTTACTACAATAAGTCGTCGGTAGAATTCGTTCCAATGGTGGAGATGTGTCAACACGAATGGATTGTTCCGATGCATGGTGACGAAGCAATCTTGGAGGGTCTACTGGAGCTGGAGACACACTGCCTGATGATACAGAGTAACTTGATATTGCTCTTTTGAGCACAGACTTGTTCATGGAGATAGCTTCAGTTTTATTTTCCATCACTTCAACATCAGAGTGTTGTCCTCTCTTGGACTTCTTGTGCATTTTCTCTTGAGTTAACGTCGACTTCGGAGATACAACCACACTCTGTACCATAGCTGCACGTTTCCGGACTTGACTACAAGGTGCGATAGATAGAGGGTGCGAAGGTTGGGCATTTGCCACATTTAGTGATATTTGTGGCTTCTCCACCATCAAATTGCCACAAATAGTATCATCCGCTATATCGTCAAAAATGGCTCTGGGAGTTTTTCTTCGGCTTGAATGTGGCATTCCAGATCGAGGCCTATTAACGACGTTTTTCGATGGCTTCTCCGTGTTCTGCGTTGTGTTTTGTCGGGGCGTGGACAACTGTAGCTGAGTGATCAGTGGTGTCAGGCGGGAGCTGCGTCGACGGACATTACTGTCGCTCGGCTCTTCCACAATGCCATTTTCACGTTCCATCATTGTTTTATGGATATTTGAATACACCCCTGGTCAAAACATTTTACTAAAATGTGGTTTTTCTATTTAGCCAAAACATTTTTTTCATTTATTATATTCTTTTAAAATTATTTTCGATATCTCCTTAATGGCGCCAACAATTGGGAAATGTTAAAACAGCGCTTAAATTCTCGGTTGGTGCTACTGGGTCGCAGATGGCGTGCATCACCAATGCTGAGGCGAAAGTTCACGCTGTCAAGTTGCTGCAGCAAGCGGTGAAGCCTCTGGGTGGTCGCGGGGGTGGCAACGCGAGCTTTGCGCAAGACTCAGCAAACCTCTCAAGACATTGCTCGTCGTGTGCTACGTGATCAAAGTTGCGAACCTTTGTGAGGTTTAGAATTGAATAGATTGATTGGTAAAAATAAATTTGGAAAGATGTCACTATTTCGGGGTCAGGAAAAAATAGTAGTGCTAAATAGCAAAATTTTGCCGTCCGCAGTACTACCTCCCCTTTTGGAATACATAGTGGAGCCCAGTGAACGCCATAACGCTTGAGAAGCAGCTCGAGTTAGCGACTGAAGACTACGACACTGCTGCGTCATATGACGAGGAGTTGCAGTCGTTGCGTAAACAGGAAAAGACCATCCGTTCGCAGCTTGATCCCACTAACTCAAGTAGTGATGCGGTACCATCGAGCATGTTCGGAGGACTCGATGTAAAGGCTGATGCTTCGCAAGGATCGGAATATGCGTCGCCAAAGGATCAGATTTCCGAACCAGTCACGAGCGGATCCCTATTTGGCAGGCTACAAATGAGCAATGGACCAAGTGCTACTTTGGAAAGCTCGACGGAACATTCTACTTCGGAGCCGGATATTGAAGTCGAGGACAGAGCGCTCAAATCTGGAGTAGCAGAAGTTGACGTGCCCTTGGTTTGCAGAGGGGCTGATCTGACCCGCGAGGCCTTGCTTGAGAGGGACTTGCGGGGAAAGAGGTAAATGTGAGAATGAATTTAGCTTATCTTCGTGCTGCTAGAAGCAGCTTCATCTAGTCGTTATCTAGCATCATCCGTGGGGGTTTATTCACGTAATCCTGGGGATGCCATTCCTCAGTGGGATGGCTACTATGTGGTTATCAATACTCGTTAGGGGGCTTAGTGGATGGCCACTATCCACTGTCAGTAGTGTCAAAGTGGAAGTTGTTCCACCCACGTCTTCCGATATGAAGGACTCATTTTGTGGTAACCTGGAGGCACCGGATCACAGTTCCAGCCTTGTAGCTCCCTCTGCATCTGGATCGCTGTTTGGTGGTCTGCGGTTGAGTGGCAGCTTCCAAGTTAGCACATCCTCCGTTTCTTCACCAGAGAAGATGGACGAAGAGGATAAGGAAGACAAACTAGCTCTTTCGGATGATGCTGTAGCTACCTCCGATGATGTCAACACGAGCGCTAGTACTCCTGCTGACAGTGGAAGCATGCTTAACGGATTGCAACTGAGCTTCAGTGGGGTAGGCGCACAAGCAGAATCTGCTGCTGATTCAACTGAGACCCCGGCTGATATGTTTGGTGGTTTGCAGCTGAGTAGCAGCGCAATTACTGAAACAACATATGCACAAGTGGAGCCTACCTCGACGGAGGCCTCCACTGACGTGTTTGGCGGGCTACAAATGTCAAATAGCACTTTTGGCTCAGCCCAACCGGAGCCTGCTTTGACGACAGCTCCCACCGACATGTTGGAGGTTTGCAGTTAAGTAGCAGTGCTGTTGCTGCTGCCCCAGCTGAGACTTATACCCAGCAGTTCAATTACTAGTAGCTTCAATTGAAGCTCTTGCGAAGTATTTCCTGCTTTGTTGGTGATACCACAGCAACAAACGCCGTACTTTCTCCCACTAGGCTGAGCTTCCGACTTGTTATGTTGAACGTAAACACAGTTCTCCGTTTGGCCCTTTATCTCCAGCTCCCTGAAATCCTCTTTAGTTATTATTGGGAGATCGTTGTGTTACACTTAAACCGAAGAACATTATAATGTATCCCGGTATGGATCCACCTAAATACCAACATACGGCCATGCGGAGGCTTAACCCGCACGGAAAGGTAGTGATAGAAGTCATCAGTCACTTCATTGATTGGTGGAAAAAGATGAAGTGCAACAGCCATGTGATCATCGATGTTGTTGACGCGGGTGGTAAATGATGACTCCAGAATCACTCCTGCTACCCTTCAGCCTGACTCCAAGAAAGTCGTGATCAATTAACAGTTCTAACTGTGGCGATCCGCATGGCGATTGCTGGAGAACAATTTATCGTCCACCTAATGAAGCAAAATGCGGTTTGTGTGTAGATATGAACGTTGCGGATACCAACGCTACACATATCAGCCGCTTTGTGATGTTGATCACCCGCACCACAGTCAACTACCACATCAGGGAACGTCCATGCCGATCGAAGTAAGGATGCGAAGGATACATTTGAGATTTGAGGTTTTTCATTGCTCTTAGTGAAGTTAAGTAGTTTACACCTTCACGGTGAGGTTTTTTTCTGTATCTTCGGAGTTTTACTGTTCCCTCTCATTCTTCAATCTCCTCCTGTTGGCAAAGTAACCAGATTTTAACATTATGGCAGGAGTAAGTTGCAAATTCACTTCTTATCTTAGCAACTAGTTGACATGTGACTTGGAACGGCTAATCTCAGCGAGGGAGACGTCTAGGCTACGTAAACTATTCCTTAGCAGACCAGATACTGCTCTGTCAAGTCGCTGATGAAATTGTGCCGCTAGGGAACACGATGTGGGAACGTGTCGCCGACAAATACAACGCTAAACGCGCTCGTAATGCCCCAGAACGAGATGCGGAATCCTTGCGTCGTAAGTTCAGAAATCTCTACAAGAAGCCGAAGCCGTCAGGCAAAGGCGAAGTTCCTGCACGACTCAAGGTTGAGTGGGGAACACCGAAATTGGAGCATAACGTCTTATGCCCCATAGATCCAACATAGAAGGCCAATAATAAACCAAGCACCTGATGGTGGTGCTTCATCTTGACAGGACGGCCACCCTTAGCTCTAAAGGTCGGTATGTGATAGAATAACGAGAACCTCTCTAGCAAGCGGCAAAAAGAACTTCTGCAGAATTCATGTACATGGCAAGATGTTAGTTAGCCTTCAGGCACAACTCCAAGTGTGTTAACAGCGTACCGGCATAGACTCGTCACGGTAAGAAAGTTAGTGTCTGTCCCATAGTACCAAATGTACATCCAGGGTGATGCCTCCGGTTTGGGGAGGCACGAAACAGTGAGGTAGTGTCGCACACGGACCATTCGCGCGTGTTCTTCGCGCATTTGTTCGTCATGAAGGCGACGTTTGAGATCTTGAAGAGCCACATTCATGCGCGTAGTTGTATGTAAGTGCTTGCACAGTACAATCAAGAACTTAGTCTGTTCCATTTGAACGGAGATATGCAGAAGACTGAGAGATCTTTTCGAAGTGCTTACACCTTTAGAAGGGAGGAGGAGGGAATCAACTTGAACTATAGCATCGTTGTTGCCACAATAGGGGTGATGATACGCTTTCTTGTCCTTAGGAATCTTTAGATATAGACATACTATTGCGAAATTTGTCCTAAACATAATGGTCCCAATTGAAGTTACATACACACTTTAGTATTATACCTGCTCTGAGGGCAAAAGAAACCGAACGGAGCAAATGTTTTATATTAGTTATGGATGTGGTTTTTTTATGACTGATTCTTATACAAGATAAAAAGCCCATCTCCGTAGCATTAAAGGGGGTATAAAACTGGAGTGCATTAAACATTTTTATATGGGTTATGGAGGGCACCCAGTGGGTGAATGCGTTGTCTAACATGATGACAATAATCTTGCCTACGAAGTGGGAGAGGTAGCCATTGAGAGATTTGGCTGCCACAAACGCAGCGTGGCATGCTGCCGGTGGAGAGAGTCTGCTACTGTCCAGCCCTTTGACCTAGACTAAATTTGCCATACTCTAGCTACAATTTTTTTATATTGAGTGTTATTTCAGTTCCTCCAGTCATTTTGGCTCATTTAGATCGGCAAAAGGGTACTTAGACGGAAAGAGAGAGAAGATGTAGCCGTCGACGAGGAGGAAAAGAGATTGCTGTTTAGCACATGGCTACAGAGTTTGTGATACTTTTGTTTGATTGGTAACATATTCTAAGAGCAATCCAGCACCTTTTGGAAAGATTTCATAGTGATCAAGCTTGTTTTTACTATTTAGATCACTTATTGGTATAGCAGAAAGCCCAGGATTTAAACGTTCTGAAACTATGAAAAAACTAAGTGTTTGGTCGCCAAGACTTGTTGCTCCCGGTAATTGACCATAACTTCGCTTTCAGTTTGAGTTTAGATCTGCAAGTAGCCATAAAGAAAACCAAGACACCGCGCTTTCGCCCATGTTCGTCGTTGAAACAACCTCAACAACGCGTCAATGATTCTTTAATAAATTTCTCCATATATATTAGTATAAGCATTAAATTTTCGATACACCGCAAAGTATTGCGCAATATTTCCGGTTTTACCTTCTATTGGGTATAATATATTACAGTAGTATTATCCATAGTGCGTTTTTTAACCCTTTCGTGAACACACAACATGACGGCTATGCAAAATCCAGTAAAACGCGACATTTCGCGTTTTGAGCGCTCCCTCTACGTACGCCACCTACTATCCAACACTTGCTGTTTCTCTATACGGTTGATTGTTTATAAAACGTGCCAAAATACCGCGTTTTACAAACGAAGCATTCGTATCACTAATTGATCGAAAAATACGCTTCGGTGATTACCAATTAGAGCCATCAGAATTAAAGCGTTCTCAAGTTAACCCTTTAACTACTGGTCCAGGAAGGGATCCACTGGGACCTCTACAAGGCAACAATCCAATGCCCTAATTGGTCAATAATCGCCTTGGTTGCGGGACAGGTCACTGCGTGTCGCGGTAAAGGTCCATACAGACCTCTTCCGTGTGCTAGCCAGGCCATTCGTTTCAGCCTCGTTTCGCGCGCGGCCAGCATTATAAGCGTCATTCAGGTTTTTGGCGTTCTCCGATCATGGCAAACAGGTTTTGGGGGGATGGGAAGACATGGAAAGACAGCAGGAATTCCGCGTCGAGGACATCGCACTTGACTCACTCGTCGACGAATGGGATAGATTAGTGCACGACGAGCCTCAGCTTGATGATGAACCTCAGCTAGGCGAAGATACTCAGCTGAATGACGAGCTGCAGCTTGTTGATGAGGCTCAGCAGAGCGACAAACAACCGCTAGATGACTAGGACATGCCTCTAGATGACGATGACATTTGCATGACAAGCCTTCCAGGCCCACACTACGTCAACAGTCGTGCAAGAGCAGCCACTTCAGCGAACCATCACCTCCTTAGCAGCTTTACCGACCTTCTCACGACCAGCAACATGGGGTCGCTTCGAACAGCCCGATCGCCTAGCAATAGCAACCAGCACAACATTTTCGAACCCAGCGACCTTGGGAAAGCGTACATGCAGTGGCTAAATATGCAAAGTGGGCTTCATGTTGCAGTAGAAGCGAAGGTCACTAAAGATTACCGTGACAATACTGAGTATGGTCCTTTCGCTTTGTTTTTCCCTGCTGAATTCCGGCGCAGCTTACAAACGCGTACATCAGATGTACTTACAACGCGGGGACAGAAAAAGCTTACGGACAGTCAATTTAACGCTTACTTGGGACTGGAAATAGCAATGAGTATCTGCCCGCAAAATGATATAACAGAGTATTGGTCTGATTCTCGTTTCCTTGGTCAGCCAGCTTTTGCGGAGATGATACCAAGGACAAGGTTTCAAAATATTCGGTCAGCTTTACGATTTCATTCTCCCGAAGATCCAACAGTTGACAAACTTCATGATCCTTTGTGGCACAACCGAAATATTCTCGCTCACTTTCAGAGGCATTTTTATGAGTTTGGTGTTCCTACTGGCGTAAGTAGTATTGACGAGATGACAGTACCTACAAAAGCCACTCAAAAGCCCGCACATATATGCCATCAAAACCTGACAAATATGGAGTGCGGTTCTACGCTGTGGCTGGATGGGATTCTCTATACGTGCAAACACTATGGGATAATGCTTCGAGCAATACTCAGTCCACAACACCAGCTCAACGCTACACGCGGCAGTTCCCAACATTGCACATCTCTCTCTGCAATACCCTTCGGCGTGAAGATGTTTCTGTTGCTGCTAATTTGGCTACGACTTTGTGGTTGGCAATGGTTGGGCACCAGACAAAGATGTTGTTATCTTCCACTGGATATCGACTTGTCGTGTCCGACAATTTCTACACACGACATACATTTGCTAGAGCCATTCTCGCGTTCACTGATGGCGAGGTGCACACAACTGGAACCGTGCGCCTCAACTTAGTCGACAAATTCAACCGTTGAAGAGGCTGTGCAGCGTGTGTCGGAGGCAGAGCGAGGTAAGTGGGAACTTGTCGCGGTGGAACCGGAACCTGGTTAGAAAAAGCAAGAGGCGGAGCACCAAAAAGCCCAAAAGAACCTTTCAAAGTCGCAAAAAACCAAATTCGAGCCAAGACTGCAAGTATCAAACCGAGCCGGCTACCTTTTCTACAAAATTCGCAAAGTTGTTATCTTCTACAGTAATGGCCTACGTGCAACGCCATCATCGAGGACGCTGAGCTGCACTTCTGCCGAGGCTGTGGAATGTTGCCACGGTCCGTATCCAATTCAGCGCTGGACAAAAGATTGCATGCTTCATCGGAAACGTTCATGGCTCCGACCGTCATAGCGGTATCCAATCGCTTCATGGACGGTGTTGACCGCGTAGATCAACTACGCTCAACGAATCCATATAGACGTCGCGAGAAGCGGCTAGACATGACAATATTCATGTGGCTGCTCGATATTGCATTGATCAAAGCATACTCATTGCTGAAACGAATGGGCGAACAGGTGCCGACACTTCGCGAGTTCAAGTGGGAAATCGCGGACACTTTGACTCGAAGTGAAAAAGCCATTCGGAGCCAGCAGTCACACCGACAAAAGAAGAGCCAGCGTGAGACGATAGATGAAGTTGTTGGATCGGTTATATCAATGCATATAATTACACCTAACTCTACCAGGAACAGCAGTGGTAAGCTCAAATGTTATTTGTGCAGCCTAAGGGGGATCTCGAAGAAATCTAAATACGGCTGTTCGAAGTGCGAGCGAGGCTTTCATGTCGAATGTTTCAGCGCCTTCCACTATCAAGACGTATTCAAACCGCGCTCGCCTGCACTTCGCGACGCACTAGAGGCTGTATGCAGAGCAACGATCGATGACCCTGTACCATTTACACGCAATCGTTTGAACAGGTCAATCACTAGCGTAGATGATTTAACGCTGTCATCAGCATGATAATGCGCTTAATTCAAACTTTGTCTGGCCAAAGCTGCAGCAGCTGTCTGCTGATACACGAAGAAATATAGCCTTTCATGCTTCCACTCTTCCGGTAGAGATATATACGATATAGAGCGAGTTGAACGGCGCGGTTCCGCCGTCGTCTTCGCCACAGCTTCCTCTGCAGTCGCTGCCCCATGTCCTTGAGAGCACCGCTGTAGCTCTCCCAGTCGCACCCAAGCGCTCCACACCATCCACACGCGTCTGTGTTATCTTACATTCAGCTACGCTCCTACTGGGGAGGGGGGAGAAACAAATTTGAAGGGAATGTCTTCTTGGAGGCTACCAGCCATTCTCAATTGGTTCAAAAATTCAAAATGCGGCAATATGGTTTGCGCAGCAAGAGGCCCATGTGCACCCCAAAGATTTGGTCCGGTAGTTAATAAGGGTTAACCCCTACTTAATTTCCTATCGCGTATGGGTTCATTGAAGGTAGTGTAACCCCGTTACACATGAGGTTACCCTTTTCGTCTGTACGACACAAGGGTGTGGCCTCAGGTCCACTCATTGAGCTAGTATCTAGCGTTAGCTATAGGCTGTAGTGAGGTGCAGGTATTCGCACCGTAAGCGGCAGAGCTGCAAGATCAATACATTCAGTTTGCATTTTACCTAATTCTACGGACTGCGTTTGGGTTCTCCGATAGGACTCCCCCTTTGACTTTCCGAGTCGTACGTCTTCCTCTGACGCAAAGCTACGGCAGCCCCGCCGCCGGCAGCGTGGACGAGCTCGTGGCGACGTTGCGAGGCGAACTGGTGCACACCATTATTCAACTGATACTAGTAAAGTAATGGCGCGTAATCTCGCACACCAGTGTGACAGATATACTGTGAATTGACAATGACAACTACACTTGATAAATTCGTGCGCCTCTGCTGTCCATGAAAAGTGAATGTCTACACCAACGTTGTGTGTAGCTTATACCAATATCTTGTTCTAAGTGTGCATCGCTGACGTCCCAGCTTATTTGATTGAACGATTTGATTCTGTCCAAACTATGCATTGCTGACGTTCCGCAGGACGTTCATATTCAGGAAAATTGTATACATACCAAATTTTAGTTGAGATCATAAACAATAGAAACACGCCCATTTATAATTGATAGCTACAAGAGCCGTTCTTTTCCAGATTTTTGATGCCGCTAAAACGCACGCTCCCAGAAGCACAGTCTGACAGTAAGCGAAAGCGACACCATCCGCGACGAGGCGTATCTTTCCACAGCAGTCACACCACCCTGTTGGCACCGACGCTGGACTTCCACGACGTTTGGAGAGAACTGGAGGCAGGTGGGTGAATGTCCAAGCTCTCCCTCGGCCTTGACAATTAATACCGGTATGTTTTAAGGTTGTTCCGGCGATGGATGAAATGAACAGGATTACCTGGTTAGTCAAGAATCTGTATGCAGTACTCCGTATAACGTTGCGGCTGATATTATGCTCGACGTTATCAGTGTTCTTAGGCTAACATGCCTGTCATTAACTATGTACACAGGCAACCTGTGGTAGCGCACGATTACGATGAGTGGTAGCATGCGGCTAATCCTGCTTCTCAAATTGCTGACGTGACAGCACTCGATCCTAAATTGCGCACTTCCTGTAGATAAGGTATCGGACCAGGGGCGCTGCTCATGCCTGTGTACAGCTCTCAGGAGACATACAGCAGCACGACAGTGATAGTAGGACCCCAGGCGACCATGGTACGAGAGCTAATTGTAGCTTTGTACAGATCGTGGTGCTGATCTCTCTCCTTTTGGTGTACATTCGGAAGACGGTTAAAATAGCAACCGGTTCATCGGCAGCAGTATACGCTGTCGCAACCAGAACGCTGCCGCCGTCCAACAGTGTATCGATGAACTGATGAGCTCGACCGGAAACCGTGGCTGAAATGCTTAATCGCCACTACGCTGGTCGCATAGGTCAGAATTTCGCGACTCCGACCACAATAACTGGCACATCAACAAGAACAACTCTTAGCCATCACGCAACATTCGCACCAACGATTAAACAGCTTATGACGAAGAAGATGATGGCGTTCTTGCCGTCAAAACCGTGACTGAAAAAGATAAAAGATATACAAGCGTATATAAACCGCCAATATAGTTGGTCGTGTATGTCGTTGTGTTCACAAACCAAAACGTGGAGCTGCTCTCCAAGTGGCGTGGCTTGACACGAAGTTTCAAAGCACTATATAATTGCTAACGATGATGATTATACAACGAGGTATCGAGAACTATCAAGCTTTTGTGCGTGTACCGAACAAGCAGGTATGGCGTATGGCCTGATTTGACCGACACGACACTAGAAGAGAGCTGAATCTGGATTTTCCACTTGACGAACTAAAACCGGTAAAGGCTTCGATCAATACTAAGTCTTGCCGGCGGGTCTTGCAGAGGTTAAAGCACTAACGTGTATGCGTTTCGTCACTGACTTGGATTTGGAAACCCCCAGTGATGTGTACGAGCGCCCAGACGATAGTACTACGATACGCTTGCTACCATAGTATAGCCATCATTTTTCCCGTTCGGCTACTTCGAGCTTCTTCGCCTCATTACAGTCTACCTTTTGATGCAAGTTGTCTTAGAGACAAATCGATATGATGCGTCAAGGAAATTTGAATCACCAAGCGTTCTCCATGAACGAGCCATGCTTTTTCTCGGTTATATTCTCCGTGACCCTCACCGACAAAGGTGAATACTTGAACTACTGGGGGCCGCAGATTGAAGACGCGATATTCAGTGGGGCATCTACACGATTGGACAGTGTGATGAGTTTACGGAGATTTGAACTGATTTATCGCTATCTGATTTTCGCGCTAACCCTGGGACGTCGGCTGTACAAGATCCAGCATTCTGCATTCGACTTTTGTTGAATTTGGTTAAGTATACCGGCGGTAGATACATCGAAGTAGGTCGTGATCATGCATTAGACGAAGACAGCATTGCGTGCAGGTCACGTCACGACCGGCGTCTTATTGTGTCCAATCCACAAAAGCCTGGAGGAAAGTATCACTTTCGAATGTATGTAGTGTATTGGTCGGCCACATGGATGAATTGCTCTAAACTATCGCCTCCATCGCAGCAACAGTGACATTGCTGATCGGTTAGAAAATGGTGAGTCCATCCAAGATGTAGCAGCTGCGGGGGGAGCTAGAGGGTGCCAACCAAGCGCGCAAACATGTATTAGAGGTGATATGACCATATTTCTTTTCTCGGTGAATTATCAACTTGGATAAGTACTGCACATATGTTCATTTTTGCTGGATCTACGACTTGACCCCCTATTCTCCCGTATTCTGTATAATACAGAATAGGATATATATGACAGGGCATAGTGGTCGAGGAGCTTCCTATCGGGGTCATAATCCGCATCTAAATATTTGTATAGGTTGGGGTTCGGGAAAATTCGCATAGAAAGACTGTGAGGAGAAGCTATTGACAGATAATTCCTAATATAAATCCTACGGTATAAATGGCTGGGAGGTAGCGTCTGTCTGGAACTCCTTCTCATTTTCAGAAACAACGACGATGCAGGAGTCCGACGGTCCCAAGCGGTTGAGGAAGTTGTGGCCGCAGCAGGTTAACAGACTAAGGCGCGAAAACCGTCGGGTCTGAGTGATGATCACGCCTACACCAAACCGGGGATATCAGGGTGGCTGAAATCGCTGCGAAGAAACAGTGACTACGTCTAAATACTTACATATGTGCTTGTGGACATGTAAGGAATTGTTACTTCCGTGCAGGTACCAGGTGTCTTTCAAATTGGACTAATAGATGCTGAAGATTTTCTGGTACCGACCACTGCAGCCACAGCTATGCTACCGCCACCACCAAATCCACCTCTTACAACGTTCCACTGCCACAGTGAATAATCACGTCTTCGAAAGACGCTCAACCTAATCTAAGGCTACAGAATTACCAAGTCGTGTGCTTGCAGCTCCGTACACTACAGAATGCTAAGGAGTGTGCGTGCTGTTCCGGATACTACAGAATTGATGGATGTCTAGGATGGTGATTACGATGCATTGAAGGCTATTGATGAAGACTCATTCTTGGATGTTATGCGTCGAGAGCAGCTGTTCGGTAGCGCTGCGCCTGACGACGTGACCTTGTGTCGCCCTGGGGTTATCGTAGAGCATCTGTCGCTGGTGAGTTGCGACGATGAAGAAGCGAGTGGCTGCGACAGCGGCGACTTCAGTTCCGAGGGGGATATAGTTGAACCTACCTTTGAGACCAAGAAGACTTACGAAAGCTAGCAGTCAGCAGGCGGAGAGCTTATGATGTCGATCACTGTGGTAAGTCTGTATTTTACAGAATGGCAAGAGGTGGACATTGTTATTTCTGTATTTATATCGTTTACAATATAGGAGAACTTCAGCTGAGTGCTGCAGAAGACTATTACGACGGTCCGTGGAGTCCAACGCGTTCAGCACTAGCTTTTTCAGAATCACCACTGGTGTTTTTATTCTATTTCTTACCCAAAACCTTGGGGATCCGCATTGCCGAGGAGACCAACCGGTATCGATCGCAGCCTATACCAGAGCTAGTTCAGCAGAGTCGCAAAGCACCGCTCAACCAGCAAGCCAACGATTCAAGAAAGTGAGCGCCCCCACTAACAGAGATTGCAGCTGAACTCCAGCGATTTAAAGCTATCAAACCTCACGTGATCGTCCACGTGGTGGAATTCTTGATTGCTCGAGCCATAGCTCCTGATCGTGACGGTTTAGCTAAGCATTGGGTTATAGCAGAAGACGGTGCAGTATCTCGGGAGATATTCGCAATGTACATGAAGTGAGCACGCTTCGAGACCATCACTCGGTTTCTTCATTTCAATAACAATGAGATGGAAGAGACTGTCAAGGACAAAGCACGGAATATTAGGCTGGTGTTGCAAACTGTCGAGAACACTTTCAGCCGTGGCTATCGCCTCGGCCGCTGCATCTCCTTCGACGAGGGCATGGTACCAAACCGATCGCGGTTAAATACAAGCAAGATGTAAATTAAGGATAAACGTTCTAAGTGGCGGACTAAATTTTATCTAACCTGCTGTGCGAAAACTGCTTACTGCTCTCGGTAGTGTGGTTTATTCTGTACTATCCGTAGTATATGACGCGTTGTGAACTCATGCCTGCTTTTTTATTCTGTATTGTACTGAATAGCGTCGAGGTGTATTGCGGCAAGAAGAATGAAGGCAACAAGGAAAAAATGTCGGGCCGAATGCTGCTGTTAGCAACATTACCAAGGTGCTTCGAGGACAATAGTATAATTGCATCATCATTATCGATAACTACCGTTACTCCAATCAGCTCTCTATTAAGCTGCTCAACATGGGGCTGTACCACGTGGGCGCTGTCAAGAGGGCGCGTCTCGGCTGGCGCCCAGATATCGAGTCCAGCAAACAAGAAGACCGAAGAGTGTACCAATGGGTCAGTACCGTATTGCACACTCTACACAGTATCCGTACTTGGTTGCACTCTCATGGATGGACTCAAAGCCGATTAATATAATTGCCACCGGGTGCAGCAAGCTCCAGACCACCGGCAACCGGAGAAGAAAGGACGGCTCAGTCATAGTCACGACGTGTCCGCAGCTGGTGGTGGATTACGCCAACGGCATGGGGGCGTTGATGTCCTTGACCAGTTGCAATTGCTGCGTTACTCGCTGCAAAAGTGTGTGACATTCAAGAAATTTGCGAACAGCTATTCCTTGGGATTGTTGACATGCCTCTGGTGAATGGGTTGGTCGTGCATAACATTGCTAAGTAGCGTAAGGATGAGAAGCCCTCTCCACATGCCCGTTTTCTGCGGCATCTACAAAAGGACATCCTAATATTGCGTAAGCTGCATTTTGATACGTACGCAAACGCAGAAGACTTAGTGTCAGGATCGGTGGTCTGAGGCGATCCTGCCTTGGTCAACACTAGCAACCGCTACCAATTTGACGCACAGTCGAAGCGTCGCAAACATCTTTGTAAGGTGAGCTCGGCTTACACAAGTGGAAAGTCATTTGAAACGAGCTAGTTCTGTCCGACATGCAGCAAGTATTGTGGTAGACACGTGCCACTCTGCCCTAAGGTCCGTCGCTTGAAGGAAGGAAAAAAACCTCTCCTGTGCCCAGATATGTCACAACGTTTGGAATACCGGTCGAAACGTCCCGGCACGCCTCAACGAAATCAGCTTCCGGAAGGGGAAGCCCAAGCGATCTGAGACGAACAACGGGGAGAGCAAGGAAAATGAGGAGAATAAAGAAAACTAAATGAATACACATTTGTTGCACGCTTTGTTCGTATACTGTTCTTACGTCACTTGACGACGAAGCTCGTTGCACCTTTGGAGTGATTCTTCATGATTTCACTCACATTATCACACCACTGTCATGGATCTCGCGACTGAGTGACTAACAGTAATAGTCAATTCGATCGCCCTGCGCGACATTACCTCAACAGATTTCTGCAATTTCCATCAGACGAGAGCATACTACACAAAAGGAAGAATTGCCCAGTACCTTCCACTACCTCTCCGAGTTAGAACTGAGCAAATTCTTCCTCTGCGTCCTACCAGCAGTATTTGCAGCCAGAAATGTCAACGCGTCACTAGTAACCAATTCGACAGGGTTCGTCAACTCATAGGGTTTTCGTCATCGTTGAAGATCACCGAGAGCCAATAGTGTCGTAAGATTTCGACAAATGTTTATCCTAGTAACGGTTCAATCGCATTGTTTCTACTTTAAAATAGTGAAGGGAGGACTAATGCCCACTCTATCGTCGAAGAGGGCTTGTAGCCCAATATTTTGGCGGACTAACGTTGCATATTTTAATGAAATGTATTCCATATTCTATATAATACAGAATATGGGACGGGACGCAAGGGTTAAGGGATTTTACGGACAGGGACTAGTGCGAGGCGGATGTAAATGTTATCCTACACGCACCATTTTGCAGAGGCAGGACTCTAACCGTGGTGATTACCAGCAGTCAGTGGATGTTGGTCATAGAATTCTTGCGGCATCATGGTGCGACGGCAACACTTTGACTGTAGTGGTTGCAGTTCGCTGTCTACTTCCCTGGACTTCTATTGTTAGGCACGCGGTCTGCGCGTGCTAGGCACGTGGAATTTGGGGTCTGTAGTCGAAGTGGAGTGAATGGATCAATATGATTGGAGGATCATCTAGGATCACAATCGGTGATTGGTTGATGACTTCAACTTAGTGCATCCTCTATACACATTGACGACACCAGGTGATGCACATCACAAGAGAACCGTTTCCGTCTCACAAAATCGTTTCCGTTTCACATTACATACTCTAGTCAAGTCAAACATGAAACAAGGGAAGGCGCTAGGAGAGCTGCATGTGTAAGACCGAGCAAGCAGGACTAGAACTTCTAACTCAATGTAACTCACTTTCAAACCTACTTCCTTCGGTTAACATCACTACAAGCATCGTTCGCAAACCTATACTCCTTATTGGTTATGCGCCCAAGCTACGCAGATACGGTCAAGCTCGCGGAAGACAACTACTTCCACAGGGAGTTCAACATGCGGATGAAGCTTGCTCGGAAGGGTTTGCTCCCGCAGATCGTCAAGTCCAAGTATGACCAACTCAGTGATCGCCCACAACAGAATGGAAGACCAACGAATTGAAAGCGCTTAGTGTGATTGCTGGCGACGTAAGTCTCACATACCAAATTTACACTTGTGGAGCATTGACCGCCGCTGATGCGTGGACGTTGCTCGAAGAGCACTGTGGCGAGGCCGATGAAACCTTTATCGCCCAGGGGGTTTGCATAGCGCAGCCCAAGATGTTCCTCAGGGTATAGACCCAGAGAATCGACTTGAGAGTCAACAGCAAGGCGATAGATCCAAAGGTTCGCAGCCGCGAAGCTTTAAACCCAGAGAATCACCCCCCTTGGTTGGCGTGGGTACCTCGTGTAATCCCTGTCGGCTCGTTTGTCTTCGACGGAACGGCACTCCACCGATCGTAAGTGTAGCCTTGAAGAAGTGCCGGAGTGCACGTCTAATCCAGAACGCACCTCCACACCAAAAAGGCAAACCCAGAGAATCAGACCACCCAAGACCCTGAATATCACAGATTCAGGGTTCGGGATTTCGGTCAACTCCGGGACTTGGAACTCAGAAGACACCTTACCCAAATGCCCTCTTAGCTTGATAAATCAACAAATACAGAGTATACAAACACTACAACTAGCCGTCACTTATTCTTTCGGACCCTCGGACGGTGGGTCACACCTACACTAGGCTCACTCGAGTCCTAAATTCAGGGGCCTAGCTCCCCTGAGACTCACACAAACGCGCACCACCTCCAATACAGGAGGAAAACACAATCACTATCAATACCCTTCCCTTCACACAAGCAGTCAGTACAAAATCCTGGAGGCGACTACCTAGCACCCCAGAATACCCTTCGAGAATATGAAATGGGCTACCACGAGCACAGCAAGTGACCCAACTAGGATATGGAATAGATGGATCACTCCAGGAAGCTCAAGGCCGTCACTGGTCCCCACCTAACTGGACTTGAGTTTGATGGAGTCCACACAGACGGTCGTCCTTCACCGTTGATGTGCCCTTAGCGTCCCGCGGTCGTAGTCTCGGGTCCTCCGGAATGGTCGTCGGCAGGCTTGGCCGAAGTCACTTGCGCAGTACAGGGAAAATTGAACTCTGTTTGTCTTTTATCAGCTACTTCTCTTTCTCTCTATCTTCTGCATTCTTCTTAGGGCAAATATCTTCTGTTCACTATGCTTGAGGTCGAATATCTTGTCTTGAATATACCTTGGGTTCAGCGGTCCAAACTTGCGATCGGCTTGCGATTCCATTGTTGTCCGGCTTCGAAAGTGCCAAATGTGGGTCTTTAGCCTTGGTCTAATATGACACGGGATTCCCTCTCGATTCCTTGAAAGTGTCCACTCTGCACATCCATGCTGATCCTTCAAGGTCACACATCACTTGATTGCAAACTGGCTTCGGACTGACTCGAAATCCAGAGAATCACGTGACACTCAGGGTCATCCCTGAGATTTCTGTGGAACTCTGGGGGTCATTGGGGTCTATGATGATCTCTGGATATTAGCTTGGGAGACATTGGATTTTGGTATTTAGAGTCTGGATTCGCGGTTCAAACCCAGAGATTCATCTTGAACTCTGGGTCACCCGTACTCTGGGGGGTGAACTCTGGGTAATAGGTCAGTACTCTGGATATAAGGTCTGCTGTGTCACATACTCGCATATATCTCCACAAATCCAAGCACTTAGCGGGTTTAGCGGCCTCCTGCGCATGATCACGGTAGAAATGGGTTGATTTCTCAGGGTAATATGATCCTTGGTCGTTACTTTGGTCCACAGCAAGATGAGGTGTACTCTGGGATACGTTCGCCAGAGACACTTTCCGCCAGACTTTAGGCACTCATCGTAAGGGAAAGTCCGCGGCTGGACTGAGTGTTCTTTGCACCCCTGGGTGTGCACTCCCAGGGATCACACTTCCAGCCAGTTGGGCCCATCTGCGGTCAAGTACTGGATTCATCCCATAACATCATTTTCTACCCATAATCGCCATCCGTGTCACACGGGTACAGCCGCGCCGCATCCAAGTCATCCACCAATCACAGTCCAATACACACTCCAAGTCACAGAGGTGACGGCACGTCGTCGGCAAGTTTCTGGAAACCGCCTCGTGTCAGCACTTCAACCGCAAGACGCTAAAGAACCTACTCATTGTAACTATGAAGTTGAATAACGTCAAGATGGATCCGGGTGCACCCACGTCGACCAGTTCAAGGAGATTGTACTTCACATGGAGACAATCGGAGAACCTCTAGATTAGACTCACCAGCTCGTGTTGCCCCTTGGTAGTCTGACTGACGAGCACACGATGATCAGCACTGTACTCGAGAACACACCGAACATTACGCTTGCATATTCGATACAAGCACTTTCTGGTGTTGCAGCCTCGGATGAATCGCCATCGGCTAATAAAAAAGCTTTCGCAGCAAGGAAGAGAAATTCTGGAGGAAAGCATCGATTTGGTGGTAAGTGCTTCTACTGCAAGAAGCAAGGGTACAAGGAATTTGAGTGCCGCAAGAAGAAGTCCGACGAGGAGCGTGAATAAGTTGCCCAAGAGCAACGCCTTGACTTCTCATTTGCAGCTACAAGTGCGATGAGCAAATCGGAATGGCTCGTCGACTCCGGTGCAAGCTCGCACATGACCAGTGTCCGGGACAAGTTCGTGTCCATGAAGGACCTGAAGACGCCAGTCCGCATCACCATTGCGGATGGTACGAAGATCAACGCAGTTGCAACGGGCACCGTTGGTCTGAAGCTGATGGACGGAACGGCCGTCTCGCTTTCGGATGTTCTCTACATCCCCGAAGTTGAAGGAATCCTCATCTCGGTGTCGAAACCGGCCGAGGATAATGTCGTCACGGAGTTCAGCAAACACAAGTGTGTCTTTCTTTCCTATGGCGACGCTAAGGTTATGAAGGCAATACGCTGGGGAAACGTCTACAAGTTGAAGACAGTTGGAGGCAAGGTGTGTAATGTCGCGACGACAACTCGTAAGGAGCCGTGGGCAGTAGTGCACGCACACCTAGGCCACATCCCATACAAGAGCTACGAACAGCTATTGACCATGGCAGATGGAGTGCCCCAAATCACGGGTGGCGTCACTAGTGATGCTGTCTGTGCAGGCTGCTGTAAGGGCAAATGAGAGCCAACGATTTCCCACGACACCCGGAGAAGCTCGTCAAAAGCGCTGGTGTACTTGACCTCGTGCACACGGACGTAATGGGTCCGATGCAGACCAAGACACCTGGTGGTTGCACGTATGTCGTCACATTCATCGACGATTTCTCACGCCACGTGACGGTCTACTTCATGAAAGCGAAGTCAGATGTGCTGTCGAATTTCAAGGTCTCCAAAACAACTATGGAGAACGCGACGAGCCAAGCGCCATCGCTCGGACAATGGTGGAGAGTACACAGGGCGACGTTCAAGTCCTACCTCAACCACTGCGGCATCAAGCATGAGAAGACGGTGCCGTACACGCCTCAGCAAAACGGACTTGCTGAGCGCATGAACCGGAGCCTCGTGGAGATGGCTCGCTGTATGCTCTACCATGAGAGAATTGACAAGGAGTGGTGGGCAGAAGCTGTTAATACCGCAGCCTGGATCATCTATCGGATCCCGAATTCGGTGACAATCAAGACGACCTACGAGATCATGTACAAGACCAAGCCGCAGCCGAAGAACTTGAAGGTGTTTGACGAGAAGCACCGAAAGCTCGATGCGAAGGCGTTCATGTGTGTATTTATGGGCTACGAAGACGACGTGTAGCGATACCGTGTCATGAATGTGGCAGCGGGAAAGGTGCCAATCGTATGCACCGTCAAGTTCATAGAGACAACTTCACCTGGACATGTGATGGTTCGTCAAGTTGCAGATGAGGTTGAAGATCTTGCATCAGTGCCGACACTGGGTGGTCAACGACTAGCAGACACTCGACAGATCATTCAGGCGATTATTGAAGGTGGTGACGTTATCCCACTTCAACGTGACACGATCGTAAACGGTACAATGGTGCTATACCGTTCCATCCATCCCATGATTACTCGCTCGCGTACTCAACCAATTGACGAGACTGGATCCTGACGAGGTCAGCGCACGCAAGAAACAAATAGTGGCGTCGTCGAGGACTGGGACCACGAAACGACAGAGAATGATCCAAGAAAGAGTAAAGGTAAACGAAGACGAACTCGCAATTGAGTACGGCCAAGCTATGGCTGTGTTCCAAAGTCATACGATGATGCCACTACAAGCGTGGAAGAAGGCTATTGTAAGTAAACTGGAGGCGCTCAGTGCAAACAAGACCTGGAAGTAGGTACCAAGACCAGCGCGCCAGCGCCCGATTGGTTGATGGTGGGTGTTTGCGATGAAACGCAACGAGAATGGAGAGGTGATTAGAAACAAGGCACGTCTGGTGACAAAGGGGTATTCACAACGTCATCGCGTTGACTACGAAGAAACGTACGCGCAAACTGGAAGAGGAGATCTACATGGATCTTCCAGAAGCCTACAGAAGTGTCTGGCTTTGGTGGACACAGAATGAGAAGGTGGCGCCGTGTGTTTATTGTTGCAGAGTTTATATGAACTCAAACAAGCATCACGTGTCTTGAATGAGACTATCGACGCACATCTCAAGACCATGGGATTTAAAGCTGCTGAGGCGGATCCCGCATTTACACGAGAGGTAAACATGATGACGAGTGCATCATGTGTCTCTACATGGACGACATATTGATTGCGTCACTAGAGAAGGCCATCATCGCGTCGATGAAGGCGCGAATTGCTGAGAAATTTCAGATCAAGGATCTCGGTCGTGCGCGCTTCATTCTCGGTATTGAGATTTACTATGATATGGAACGGAAGGCGTTGGCCATTTGCCAGCGAGCGTACACCGAGTCTTTAATCAAAACGTTTGGTCAAGAGAACGCAAAACCAGCCCTCACCCCACTTGATCCGAGTGTTCACTTGACCAAGAATGACGAACCGCAGGCCGATGAAGACAAGGTGAAGATGAAGTCAAAGCGATACCGGTCACTAGTGGGAAGACGTATGTACCTAGCGTGTGGAACTCGACCCGACATCCCGTCGCGGTAGCCAAATTGAGTCGTTTCTTCGAAAACCTGGTCACAAACACTCGGATGCTGGGATCAAAGTGGTACGCTATTTACTGAAGACAAAGGACGTGGGAATGGCCTAGTGGGAACGGACTTGACAGCTTATTCAGACGCTGACTGGGCTGGTAATCGTGACGACCGACGATCGATGAGCGGGATGATGCTCAAGATATGTGGTGCTCCTATGGTGTGGCGCTAAACGTTCCAGAAGACAGTTGCCCTAAGCTCAACGGAGGCTGAGTATATGTCACTCAGTGAATGTATCAAGGAAGTGGTGTGGATGTGACGTCTACTGAAGGATCTTGGTGCAGAACAAGAAGAACCTACGGCAATCTACGAGGACAACCAGGGGCCATGGCGTTGGCGAAGAACGTTGGTTATCAATCGAGAACCAAGGCCATCGACATCCGATACCATTTTGTTCGTGAGAAGATTAAAAGTGGTGAGGTCGAATTAGTATTTGAGCAGTCCATGAACCCGCTCGCTGACTTTCTCACGAAGAGCCTATCGTCAAAGACTCTCCGCTACTTAATGGTTCGTAGCAGCATCGGACCCAAGCTTGAGATATCGGATTGAGTGGGGGTGTAGTGGTTGCAGTTCGCTGTCTACTTCCCTGGACTTCTACTGTTAGGCACGTGGAATTTGGGGTCTGTAGTCGAAGTGGAGTGAATGGATCAATATGATTGGAGGATCATCTAGGATCACAATCGGTGATTGGTTGATGACTTCAACTTAGTGCATCCTCTATACACATTGACGACACCAGGTGATGCACATCACAAGAGAACCGTTTCCGTCTCACAAAATCGTTTCCGTCTCACATTACATACTCAAGTCAAGTCAAACATGAAACAAGGGAAGGCGCTAGGAGAGCTGCATGTGTAAGACCGAGCAAGCAGGACTAGAACTTCTAACTCAATGTAACTCACTTTCAAACCTACTTCCTTCGGTTAACATCACTACAAGCATCGTTCGCAAACCTATACACCCAATTGTGACAATGGTAACCCGTCTACCACCGCAATAGCGAATCGACGAATTTGATCAACAATTCGTGCGTTTCCCGCCCCAACCGGGTTCTTGAATTACAATCAGCGTATGCTAGGGGTGATCGTTTGGATCAGATATGACTAGATTATCACTCGCTGACGACCACTCCCACAAACGGTGACATGAGAAGCTGGCCTTGACACTCGTGGATATTGTGCGCTCCAACGCGTACTTGATTCGGTGGATTGTACTCGACCTCGATCTTCACCAACGCTAAAGACTGGTGAATGTTCCCTTTGTCACTGAAGAGCCCATTTAGGGGGTAGAAGAGGTTAACCTTATCCAGCAGGTCCATATGCTTTGTGGACAGGTGAATGGAGTGTTGACGTCACCGTGTACAACTCTGGAGAGGCAAACCATATGAGTAAGACAGTGATCGGTTACCTCAGTCGGGTGCATTCCTTAGTAGCGATATACAATACACTCTCATTTCCTTCTTCATTTGTCATTGAACGTTTGCTTTTAATAGCCTTACGGCACATTGTGTTTGCTTGGTATATTCATTTGATTTTGCGTACCCTCTGCTCGTGGGAGTAACTGTGGAAGTAGGTACCGTTTCTTCGGCAGCGCTGCAACCAAACGCTATCTTCCATCACTGGGTGCATGTATCCATCCACCTACCAGATATTAGCTTAGATACTATTTTCGTTAGAAACGTTCTGTGGATTCCTTGAAGTGTCGAGTGCACAATATGTAACGGGGTTACATGAGGGGTACCCTAGAAAGGGTACCGCCTCTAGAAGTAGATATACTTCTGTGAGTATTCGTTTTGTGGATACTCAGTTGTGGGCGGTGTGGACCACACCACTGCCACGTATGTCGGGCGGCTGAGGGGCAACCAAAAGTATTTGACCTACTTTTATATGCATATATAGAACAAACTATAGTTAATTAGTCACGGGCCAAATGACCTAATTACTATAAATATAAATCAGTCTAAAACTTACTCCCTACTGGCTATTAAGTCCCCTCAGACCAGGGACTAGTGAACTACCGTTCACTTAGAGTTTGTATTCTCTTAATAGCACGCTTCCTCAAGCAAGGTGCTCGCGTGATCCCGTCACAGTCGTAAGCCGAGGAAGCCCCCGAGTTAGCTGTTCCAACTTCGCCCATTCAGTCTTGCTATCTGGGAAGACGGACTACGCGGGCAGGCCATGGCGATGATCTTGAAGACAGCACGCTCTGTGCCAGGCACGCCATCATCAGCGCCGAAAAAACAGAAGCTCGGTACTGCACCCAAGATTCGAGATCGCAAGCGGGCGGTAGCTCGCAAAGAGGGTCAAGGCCATGTCGAGTCCGGTGTGGAGGTAGACTGAGCGGAAACCAATATGAATGATGCCGCGGGGCTCAAGGCAAAGAAAGCTGTTGGTAGCCTGTTTTTGGAGGCCATCCGAGCAGACGAGGCTGAGATCACTGCGGTACCTGTCGTTACAGCCTCCACCTTGAGCAGTGTCGCATCAGGGATCAAAAGTAGGGGCAATGGAGCGTCCGCGAGTTCTCCGAGGAGACATTTTGGTGATGCCACATCAGATTGTTCTAGTATCACTATTTCGAGGGACCATAGTGACATGGGTTCAACTTCTAGCGCCACAGACCAGATGGTAGCTCAGATTCTGACGGGACTTGCACACTGCGCGGTCACTCGAGCCGTGTATGACGTAGATGTAGAGCAGGTGGATTTCGTCGTCTTAAAGAAGAAGTAGGCGATAGGAGTCGGTAGGGATTTCCGCGGGTTTACCTTATCGATAATGAACTTTCCTAGCAACACTATGTTCATGCATGGATAATAATTGTTATGCCTATAGTAATTCGGTACTAGACCAGGGAAACCGCAGCGAGGGAAAACCTTCTTGCAAACAAACACAAAACCCAGTGGGAAAAATAAACCAATGCATTGTATTAGGCATGCTTCATGCAATTAGTGTTGTTCTCGTACACTGGACGGAATGGCTTCCTTAGCGTCTAGGGATTTCATCCTAAGCTTGGCCCTTAGTTCTCTCAACTGATGTTTGTCTAAAGCTTTTGTAAAGATGTCAGCAACCATGTTTTTGATATTGCAATAGTCAACGGAGAATTCGTATCGCTCGACTTTTTCTTTCACAAAACAGTAACGGACATGAATGTGTTTTGACCTCCTGTGAAGTTCGGGGTTATAGCAGATTTTAATTCGACTTCGGTTGTCCTCATGAATCAGGTTAGGTAGAGTTGTAGCGAAGCCTAACTCTCTCAATGAGCTTGAGGAAATTATCTCTTGCATACAATGACACAGGGTGATATATTCTGCCTCTGTCGTTACCAAGACAACTGTGTGGTGTTTGCGTGAGAACCATGAGATAGGACTGTTAGAAAGCATAGTCACGTATCCTCCAACCGAGCGCCTCGTGTCGGGGCAGTTGGTATAGTCAGAGTCACTGTAGGCTGCCAGGCGGTCAGCTAGGTTTTCTGGCGCGAATTCTTGTGAACCACCCATGTATATGCCATTGCCCTTCGTACCAGCAAGGTTCTTTAATCCTATGACAACTGCATTCCAGTGTTCCATTCCTGGATTAGCTAGGTATTGACTAACTTCACGCATGTAGAACGCCATGTCGGGCCTAGCACCTACCATGAGGTACATGATACTTCCAACGGCTTCCCGATACGGATACGATTTCATCGCATCTTTCTGCTTCAGTGGCAGGTGGGATGCTTACGGAGAGTTTAACGTTCCGATCTGCTGGTGTTGCAATTGGGTACGGGATATAGTCGCTGAAACGGTTAATGACCTTCGTAGCGTACTTGTGTTGGTGGACAAATATCGTTCGGTTCTTACGATCACGTTGAATGGACCAGCCGAGTAAGTACTTCACCTCCCCTAAATCTGCCATGGAGAACCACTTTTCAGGGCTGATTTTAGCTCACTGACGAGAGCTCGTGTTGGTGCAATGATCAAGAGGTCATCAACGTACACCGCAATGTAGCAAGTGACTCCGTCAATCGTGCGGATGAATACGCAACTGTCCTTTATGAGCTTGGAGAAACCTATCTTCATCAGGAAGCCGGACAACGTTTGGTACCAGACACGGGGAGCTTGCTTCAACCCGTATAGACTCTTTATGAGTTTACAGACCAGGTCCTCATGTCCCGGGCGGTGAAACCTTCCGGTTGAGCCATGTGGATCTCTTCCCCTAGGAACCCATTATGGAAGGCTGTCTTGACATCCATCTGATGGGTTTCAAGATCAAGGAGGGCCGCAATAGTCAGAAGGAGTCTGGGTACTTTCATCCTGATAACAGGGGAAAAGATTTCGTTGTAGTCAATACCATAGTCCTGTACGAAACCATTGTTTACCAGGTGCGCCTTGAATCGGTCGATTTCGCCTGTGCCGGTATACTTCACAACGAAGACCCATCGGCTTCTAAGAATCTTCCATCCTTTTGGACGGGGAACCAACGCCCAGGTCTTGTTATATATTAGGGACTTGTATTCCAATTCTGTTGCTTTGCGCCACATTTTAGCATAAGAGGATGCCAAGGCCTCTCGGTACGTAGTGGACTCCGACACCTACCGAATCACTAGTAATGTGTACAGTAATTGTTGGCGCTGCTCCAGTTCCTGAATGTCTTCCTCCGAGTTGAGGGTTACCTCCGTTGCATCGTCATTGAGACGGGGTAGCTTAGGAGCAGGGGGTGACGAAGGATTAGTCGTCTCCGTTCGAAACGAATAGTGCAGCTCCGTTCTATCAAGCGCCTCCCTAAGTGGGGACAGTCGGCGTTGTGTAGAGGATGATTGTACTGCAGGAGCTGCAGGTACAGGAGCAAGAGTTTGCGTTTGCGTACACTGTACCGACTCGTTGGATGACTGATCTCGAGTATCCGTCAGATTTGTCAAGGAAGGATATTCGTCTTCCTTAAAGATGACGTCTTGGATGTAGATAATGGCATGTGTGTCGAGATCCATAAGGCGATATCCCTTCTTATGATCCGGTATACCTAGATGCATGCATAGCTTGGCGCGAGCGTCAAGTTTGTCACGATATTGCTCTGTGATGTGGACATACGCGTTGCATCCAAAAACCTTGATGTATTGCATGGATGGAATGCGGTTGTACCAGAGCTCGTAAGGAGTACGATCAGATGTCGTTGAGCTAGGTGTCATCTTGAGAAGAGTCGTAACATGGCCAACGCATTCAGCCCAGAGCTGCTTGGGAAGTTTGCCATCCAGCAATAGTGCTCGTACTATTTCCACGATGGTTCTCATACGACGTTCAGCAACGCCGTTTTTGCTGTGGAGTGTACGCATTTGTGAACAGGGCGTGTGTGCCGTATTCCCGAAATATGATACGTCCAAGTTTTTCATACTCCTTGGCATTGTCGGCCTGGAGGACTTGGATATCATGCTCTTCAATAGCACAAGGACGCCACTCAAGCACACCAATGTCATATTTAAAGATATGCCGGGCTTTCTTCCTGACGTCTTCATAGCATTCATTCTCACTCCTGGTTTTCATCGGATATGAGGGTATGAATCGAGAAACGTCATCAATGAAGATCACAAAGTAGCGGCAACCAGTGAAGCTGTTCACAGGTAGCATACCACAAATATCTGTATGAACCTTTTGCAACTGTGCTCTAGCATGTTCAACAACTCTATTATAATAGAATGGTGCACGATGTGACTTTGCTAACGCGCAGGCTCTACAGAAGTACTGCTCTTTCGGGTTCACGGACGTAGTACCGTCTAGTCCTCGGACAGCTTCAATCCTAGTAAGATCATGCAGAATGCGAAAGTTAGTATGTCCAATATGTTTGTGTAAAATCAGGAGAGATCGTTGCTTACCCGTCATGGCAGCGAGTGCCGAAGTATTTGCCGCTGACTTGATATAAATCAGTGTTAGTGGCCATAGGAGTTTTAATTTTAAAGTGCTGGTCGGTCTCCATGGAGCATTGCTTGTGGTCGAAGTGAAAGCGAAATTCGTGCTTCACTGCAGCCGGAACCGATAAGAGGCTGGACTGCAACTTCGGAGCGTAGAACTATGCGGGCAGCACAGTTCCAGATTTCACACGACCATCTCGAAGGTCCTTTTGGAGGCTTCGGTAGTAGCGGATGTTGTGGCGAGGGCGGTTGCAGTACGAGCAGCCATTGTTGTCGTACTCAGTCCGAGGTGCTGGAGGTCCGCTAGCCATGTGCAAGCGCTCATTCTTGGTATCAGTCGACTCGGGGGTGCCTTTCGATAGTGTGTAGCGTTCCTGCGCTTGAATGTCACGGATCTTGCCTTCAATGCTATGCTTCAGATCTTCGTACGGGATATACTTCCGTCGACCCTTCCAGATGCGGAGATCGTATTTCCACGACTTGGGCATGGAGTGGAACAGGTAGATAGACTTCTGACTCTTCGTCATCACCGATTCGGTGGCCTCGGACGCGGCTTTCATCGCGTTCTCGAGTTTGAGGAAGAACTCAGTGAGGTCAGAGCCCTCCTCGTACTTGATCTCCATCAAGTAGTGCTGGGTGAAGTAGGGGTCGCCATGGAAGGCTGCTCCCTCGTACGTCTCGCAGATGAATGTGAAGATCTCATAGGACGTGTTCAGATTCTTGACCAGCAGAACGTGAGCGTTGTCCATTGTCTTCATTAAAACTTCCTTGGTCTTGACTTCCTGGCGGCGACTCTCGCGCTGGCTCGAGGGCTGGTACATCATCTTGGACATGCGCTTTCGCTCTTGGCTCACTTGGCGGTGATTGAACGACCGAATCATGGGTAGGTCCTTGGGTTTCACCACAGCGTTCGAACAATCATTTGAGTTTTCATCAGATCCTGATGCGGGCTTGAGATCATCGTCGCTCTCATCATAGGCAACGGCGTCGGAGTCGATCTCAGCCATCTTCGCCGGCGTGATCTTTGGCGGGTCGTCGGTGTCGCTCATGTCGTTCCCGCTGACTTCGCTTTCGTCCTCGGATACACCATCGTAGTCGGGCTTTATCACGAAGCCGAGGAGATGTTTTCTGTCGAGGGCTGCGCATACGCGAGCCTTTTAGATATCAAAGTTGTCGGCACCGATGAGTCTGGGGAAGTCGTCGCTGGAGGCTTGGCTTGGGCTCATAACCTTTCTGAGGTAAGGGGGAAGCTTGCTTGTTGAGAAAGTGTCAAAAGACGAAGTGAGGTAGATTAGAGCTGATGTACTGCCACCAGCAGAATTAGGAAAGTTGGTTCTAACATATCTATACTATAGCATAGTTACATCTTGACTAGTAGCTTAAAAAGGGCCTTTGGTATCGGATCATCCGCTTCCAGAGGTAGCTGGTACAATGTGCCACTAAGTATTGTGAGTTCTACTTGAAATTTCCCTGCGCGGTTTTTCAATCCAACAGCCGCCAATCGCGCAAACATACGAAACCACATATTATATTACTTGACACAGGTGTATTTCATTCTCTGCTTGACGACGGCAACTCGTGAGGGCGGCAACATAGTTAATAGAGCGGCCGGACAGACTGCAAACGACACTTCATCCAGAAATATAATGTTTTGATGGCACCAGTCAATATGACTGATGTGACGGGGTCACACGAGCACCTTGCTTGAGGAAGCGTGCTATTAAGAGTATACAAACTCTAAGTGAACGGTAGTTCACTAGTCCCTGGTCTTAGGGGACTTAATAGCCAGTTGAGAGTAGATTTTAGACTGATTTATTTATAGTTAATTAGGTTCATTTTTTGGCCTGTAATACAAACTCCTAATTAACTATAGTTTATCCTAATTATGCATATAAAAGGTAGGTCAATTACTATTGGTTGGCCCTCAGCCACCGAACCTACGTGGCAGTAGTGTGGCTCACACCACAGTGTGGTCCACACCACTCCAACAGAGTATTAAAACAAATACTCACAGAAGTATATCTACTTCTAAAGGTGGTACCCTTTCTATGGTACCCCTTCATGTAACCCCGTTACACCGCACGACATTACCACAACAGAGGTCTGCATTTTCCATCAGACAAATGCATACCACGCAGAAGGACGAATTGCCCAGTTCCTTTCACTACCCCTCCAAGTTGGGAACCGGGTAAATTCTTCCTCTGCGTCCTACCAACAGTAATTACTACCAGCCATCTCAACGCGTCACTCGGCAGGAGTCGTCGAAGCAAAGGTTTTCGTCATCGTTGAAGATCACCGAGAGCCAATAGTGTCGTAAGATTTCAACAAATGTTTTCATAGTATTGGTTCAATCGCATTATTTCTACTTCAAAATAGTATAGAGAGGAAATGACCACTCTATCGTCGGAGAGGGCTTGTAGCCCAATATTTTGGCGGACTGGCGTTGCATACTTTAATGAAATGTTTTCCTTATTCTGTATTATACAGAATATGGGACGGGACGCAAGGGGTTAATAGCTAGAATAAGGCAGTATTCACTATCTTTAAAACGACAAAATGTCTGTCCGTCTGTCCGTCCGTGGTCCGCGCAGGAGGTCACAAAATTTTGATTGGCTAAAATTCGAAATATTACTCGGATAGGTACGATTGTGAAGACTGGCTCTGAATGCGTGACATTTCAAAAAAGACCGCGAACAGCGGAAGCAACAAGGTCAGTAAGATTAATTAGCTACTTGCGCTTATGATAACATTGAATACATTGAGTTTTATCTTATTCTATGCTCGACCGCCCCTCTTGCTCTTCGGAGCCCGACGCTGAGGTGCCCATGTCGCCCGCCGGCGGTGTGGGAAATCTCATAACCAATCCGGGGTAAGGGGCAGCACAAACGGCGAAAAAAGCCGGAAATACCGGGCCGTCTGCCCCTCCCCGGACCCAGTCGTCGGTAATGGGACCCGACGCACTGTGGTAGTAATACCGAGTGCGTCTCTGAGTCCGTGGTCGGGCACAGTGTGATCACCCAAGCGGGTGTAAGGAGCCCCCCGTTGCTCACCGTACCGGTATAGGTGGTAAGTTTTATCGGTAACCGGTACCGCACTTGCACCACTGTTGGTAATACGACCGCGGAATCCTGAACTACTGTGTTGCGAGGCACTGGGGGGTGAGTCTTGCTCTCAACCGAGAGTCTCCGAAAACCACACTGCCTTAAATCATAAAATTCCTATAGGGAGGTTTTTAGAGGGACTATTTGGAACTCAGTTTCCACCACTTTAGCGTCGTCTGATTGGCCAAACCCGTCACTTTTTGTTCTTTAACCCTAATCTCATCAGCTGCTATACCGGTATTATTCTATACAAACTTTAGTATAATTTTGCGGCCCCATGCTCCGTGTCTTATACTTAGGAGCTGATACTTAATTAAGTTGTCAGCCACGGTATCCCAAAACCGCCGTCAATACCGACAGCCACAAAACAACCTAAATTAAAAAAACGAAAAACCAAAAAATAAATTAATTAAAGAGGTTGGTGGCATAAATAAAAATAATAACTAGCTAGATCTATTTTTCGTGTGATCCACGTAAAATAGAGGAATACTAAATAGCTAGGACCTGGAAACCTGATTTGTGTACCGTGTAGCCCATGGTATATGAAGGAAGGTGGATGCCTAGAGAAGCAAGGCCCAATCTGTCATGCGTGTTGCCCACGGATGATTGAGGAGGGTAGATGCTTCGTCGGTTCGTAACGTGCGTGCGGGGAAATATTAAAGACATTACAGTAAAAGAAGCCTACTAAAAGATGCTGTTAAAGTTATACTATGGGGAGTGTTAGATATTACCAGTATTAAGTAATGGGGTGAGACTTATAGACACTAAAGTGATAGAATTGGACACAGATGGTTACAAAGTAAAGGAAATTGAAATCTAGGTGTACCTCTTTAAACCTCCCCGTCATGAGCCCGATGAAGTCAAAAATGCTAAACGGTTGCTGCATTTCGTGGATATATAGCGTGGACAATGGGGCGAAAACGGAAGTACAATACGATCATGGACATTGAAGACGCTTTTTGCACGCCGGACGAAGACGAATCGAACGAGGATAAAAGGCGCAGAGTGAGAGCTAAGAAAGCTGCTTTGAATCGACTGGTACATCGGCAAAATGAAGAAAGTGCTGCTGCCGCTGGAGATGTTACTACGGTTGGAATATATAACAATACCGAAAACACCGACACTTCAACCACCGTCGCTCACGTAGATACAACCCGTATTCACTCCGTTCTTGCACAGCCGGAATCAATACCAAATGTGGCTGTTGCGACAGATGCACGAGCGGATTCAGGTGGATTACGTAGCACAACTCGCCGCAGAAGATCCGATATTAGGCCTTCGCAGCTTGCGGCAGTGAGAGAGAGAGAGATCGCATCCGAAAGGCTGCAAAGAGGAGGCAAGACGAGCAATCACGAGCAATCCATCGGCAACTAGAAGCGGCTCGCCGCCAACAAATGTCCGCCGAGGAACGGCGTGCACAACAGCAGCAAAATAGCACATCCCGCGCAGATCAACGAAGGGAAATGAATGACGAACAGCACCAAGCGATACGCATTAGCAACACTGTGGCGCGAGCTGTTGCCAGGGCTGAAATGAATGACGAACAACGTGGTATGATACAGAATCGCGATGCCGTCGCACGAGCTACTGCACGAGGTGAAATGAGCGACGAACAACACAGGGTTATTCAGGAGCGCGAAGCAATTGCTAGGGCTTCTCAACGTAGCAGTTTGAGTCAAGAACATCGTCGAGAAATTCAGGAGCGTGACACCAATGCTAGGGCGACATCACGCCGGTTAATGACATTAGACGAGCGACTGGAACTTCGTGAAGAAGAGCGATTAAGGCGCCGATCCCGTCAGTACAAGAAAGGTTATGGTAATCATGAAGACTTTGATTCCATGAGTGTCCGCGGTAATGACACTTTGAATCAACGTCACTACGTTTCACGGTTTATTCGAGGTCGTTCGGGGGATGAACGTACATGCGCTGATTGCGGTGCTTGGAAGTTTCCTGCTGAAACGAAGAAATGCTGTTGCATGGGTGGTAAAATCCGACTGCCGCCTCCTCGAGAAGCACCACAGAAGCTGCGACTACTGTTTAACAACCCGGTATTTATGCAGTCTATTCGTGCTTATAACAATGCTTTTGCATTTACATCCATGGGGGCGTCACGATCCGAACCACTTCAAGTTGATGAAAGTGTTACGCGGAGAGGCGTTTACAATTTCCGCGTGATGGGAACAGTTTGTCATCGGGTGGGATCTCTTCTCCCGCCCCCCGGTGGAAAGCCAATGTTTGCGCAGATTTATATAAACGACCCTGACAGTGCAGCGCGTGTGGCGAGCCGCATTCGAATGACAGATGGATTAAGTGCAGAAATCCTGAGCGACATTGATGAAGTCATGGAACAGTACAATCCCTACGCTCAACAGTTCTTACACGCACGCGAAATCCTGATTGAACGTAGTAGACCAGCGTTAGAAATGGCCCGTGTCGATCGTGCGCAGAGACAAGAAAACGAGGGTAAGCAAGAAGAGGATGTTCATGAAAGCCTCATAGATCCGGAAGTCGAGTGTGTTCTTCGACTTCATGTTGGTCGGGACACAAATCCAGGAACCCATAACACGCCTACTGCTTCCGAGGTGGCAGCAATTATCATCGACGCCAATGCTGCACAACCACGCGATATTATCCTGTACACTAGACAAGGAGGGTTCTATCGCATTTACGAAACCAATCCACACTACGATCCACTACAGTACCCTCTTCTCCATCCATATGGAGAGTCTGTGTGGACTTACAAAATGCCATACGCGGGTGAATTAAATAACGTCAACAATGACCAAGGTGGAAGGCCACGTGTGGGTAATGATCTAACCGATCAGAATGTGGAGGGAGATTTGGCTGAGTGGGGATATATTGTGCAATATGAGGATGGCAGAGAGGAACGACGAAAAACAACAATGTCTCTGAGAGAATTTGTTGCCTATCTTCTCTATGACCGTACTGGAAGTCATTCACTTTTGCTGCTTGGAGGAAGACTGACCCAGCAGTACTGTGTTGATCAGTGGGCTAAGGCGGAGCAGGAGAGACTGCGGTATATCGAGAACAATCAACTTGAATTTCGCCTCGAGACCATACAAGGACTCACTGACGCGTACAGACATGAAGGCACTGAAGCGCACCGAATTGCAGCAGTTCATGACCTTGAACAGTATGCGCGTAATTCTACATCCAACCGGGGCTATCGGCGAAATACGTCTGAGGAGGAAATCGGGTTAGATGCCAATAACATTGGGCGTCGTTTAATTTTGCCACCTTCATTTACTGGTGGACCTCGCTATATGTACCAACGGTTCCAGGACGCAATGGCAATCGTACGTGAGCTTGGTGCGCCAAATCTGTTTATTACAATGACATGCAATCCCAAATGGGTAGAAATCCAGGAAAATATCCGCCCCGGACAGACTGCTTCGGATCGACCAGACATTGTGGCAAAGTTTTCATGGCAAAATTAAACTCTCTCTGCAAGGATCTTGACGAGGGTGTCCTGGGGATTCAGGCAGCCAGAATTCACGTGGTGGCAAAAGCGGGGTTTACCTCACGCCCATATTTTGCTTATCGTGAGGCCTGAAGACAAACCATTAACAGCTCAAGATGTAGATCGCTTGGTTTCGGCCGAAATACCAGATAAGGAGAAGCAGCCAGATCTTTACGAAACGGTGATTACGTGTATGTTACACGGCCCTTGCGGGGATGCGAACAAGAATAGTCCCTGCATGAAGAATGGGAAATGCTCCAAAAAGTTTCCGAAACCTTTAGCAGATGAAACGACGATGGCAGCGGATAAATATCCCGTGTATAGACGCCGCAGGCGCGCACCAGGACGTCTTCTCTGTGGCAGAAAGGAATGGGATAATGAAACAGTGAATCAGTGGGTTGTACCGTACAATCCTTTTCTTTCACAAAAGTACAACTGCCATATCAACGTGGAAGTTTGTGCTACGAGCAAGGCCGTCAAATATATTTACAAATATGTCTACAAGGGGGCAGATATGACCATGGTCACCATTGAGGGTGAAATCCAAGGTCATTCACTTAACGAGATTCTGCAGTATTTGTTAGCGCGATATATATCGCCGGTTGAAGCCTGTATGCGGTTATTCAAGCATCCTACTCAAGGATCCACGCACAACGTCGTAAAGCTGGCAATCCATTTATCCGGACAAAGCGCTGCAACCTACCGCGCACATGCGAGCAACGCGCAAATTCGCAGGTTGATTCGGCGAGGAGACAAGACAACTTTAACTGCGTTTTTCATGCTCTGTCTTGCGGAGCCGGAAGTGGCTGGAAAAATGCTGTATAAGGATATCCCGACAGTGTACCGCTGGGATAAAAAATCAAAGTGGTGGGTGCAGTACAAGAAATACGTTCCTTCTATCGGCCGCATCGTACATGTATCTCCACAAGATCCTGAACGGTTTTACTTGCGCCTGTTATTGTGTTATCGACACGGGCCTACTTCCTTCGAAGATCTAAGAACTATTGATGGAGTAACGTACGCTACTTTTCATGAAGCAGCAATGGCAGCTGGCTATTTAGACAACGACAGCGAGTGGGAAGAATGCTTGCTAGAAGCATCACATGAGCGTATGCCTTATCAGCTCCGGCAGTTGTTTGGTATCATTTTGGTTTACTCTTTACCGAGTAGCCCTTTGGGATTATGGGAGCGCTTCAAGAACGATTTAAGTGAAGATTTTCAGAGAGAGTTTGGCTTGGATATGGACGACAGGAAAGTTGAATACAAGACGCTACAGAGCTTGGACAGCATTCTTCGTGTGAATGGGAAAACACTGGAGAACTACGGACTACCACTCCTTCAAGACTATGAACTCGAGGCTGCTGTAGATGAACAAGTTACGGGAGATCTAATTCAGCAAGAACTCATCGCATACCCACTGGAGCAATTAGAGTCCACTGCAGAAATGGTAACCCGACTAAACGCAAACCAGCAGGACATTTTCGATCAAGTTATTAGCGCTATCGAGACTCCCGAAATGGGAGGGAAACTATTTTTTATAGATGGTCCAGGTGGTACAGAAAAATCGTTTTTACTCGAGCAAATGCTTGCTAAGATTCGGTTAGAAGGCGGAATTGCTGTGGCGGTGGCTTCGAGTGGAATTGCAGCAACGTTGCTGACTGGAGGTCGAACAGCACATTCGATGTTCCGGATTCCGCTTAAACCAAATGAACACTCTACATGTGGTATTTCTAAACAGTCCCAGAAGGCAAAATTAATTCGACAAGCCCGTTTAATTATATGGGACGAAGCTCCAATGATGCACCGGTCTTGCTTTGAAGCGGTTGACAGGACGTTTCGCGATATTATGGATAATGATACTGAACCGTTTGGAGGAAAGGTAATCGTCTTCAGTGGAGATCACCGTCAAATTCTGCCTGTTTTGAAAAATGCTACAAGAGCTGAAACCGTGAAAGCGTGTTTTAAAGCGTCCCCTTTGTGGGGCCATCTAAGACAAGTTCACCTGACTGAAAACATGCGTGTCAAAACAGCACCGGATCCGGATGGCGCAGCCGAGTTAGCAGAATTCTCAGATTTCTTACTTCAAATTGGTGAGGGTCGGTTTCCGAGCAACCCCGATATAGCGAAGGGGACATTTGTATTCCACGTGATATGTGTTTGGTTCCCAATCGGCAAGTTCCTACTTCGGATGAGGATTACTCTTCCAATGAGAATGCTGAAGTTGAGATCCCAAATTTCTCTCTTCTTCCGCAAAGTCGTGATTTAGATCACAGCAGTTTGTTGGGACCTGAAGAAAATCGTCGATTGCGGACCGCAAATGCTTTGATTGATGCTGTGTATCCTGATATTGGTGATGATGACTTGCCTGATCAATACTTTGTGGATCGTGCAATATTGGCACCAACGAATGCCAGCGTTCGGAGAATCAATGAAATGGTAGCTGAGCGTTTACCCGGGGAGACTAAGGAGTACTTATCGAATGACAGCCTCGAGGGACCTGGAGATGAGTCTCTATTTGAACCAGAGTTTTTAAACTCTCTCAATTTCTCTGGACTACCCCCTCATAAAATGGTTTTGAAAGTGGGAACGCCAATTATTATGATTCGCAATTTAAACAGTGCTGATGGTTTATGCAATGGGACGCGACTGCGTGTGGTGGCTTTGCGCGAAAACTCGATTGACGCGACCATTATGACTGGGTCACAACGTGGCAAACGAGTGTTTATACCGCGTATCGTGTTTTTCAGTGATGACGAGGACAAAGAGTTTCCTTTCACGCTACGGCGTAAACAATTTCCAGTTGTACCAGCGTTTGCCATGACAATTAACAAGGCGCAAGGTCAGTCAATCCACCACGTCGGTATTTACCTCGAATCGCCAGTATTTGCTCACGGTCAACTCTATGTGGCGTTGTCTCGGGTAACATCAAGAAAGGCGATCAAGATTGCAATTGACCCGGAAACTATAGACGAAGATGGCAATATACACACCAAGAATATTGTTTACAGGGAAATTTTTCAGTGAATTCACACCGAATAACACGAATATATGTTTTTGTATGTTTCTACAACTACACATTAGAGTAACTGTTTTTTTCGCAACAAATCACATTCGTGTTGATAATACTATTAGAGGCACAAAAAACCCGCGTCCGCGTAGCGGACGCCCCAGAACACAAGTCGAGACTCTTCGTATTTAGTAGTTAATTAGATCATTTGTCCTGTAATACGAATTACTAATTAACAATAATTTGCTCTAAATAAAATCTGGTCGGTCTCCAGGCAACTCGCACTCTCTACTATTCAACACACTACTTCAACCTTTACTTGTCCTTGTTGAAACAACCTAAGTGATCACCGACCACAGTCAGGGTCTTATAAATTTACTACCATTGCAGATCTTAATCCCTTTGTTTTGTGAAAAAAAAGTTTATCTACTTGTACAACCGAGCCATGCTTCATGGACGGGATCACAGGCATCGCCGACTCTTTGCTGTATCTGCCGCCGACGCATTTCAATCGGATACGGATTTTCTGTACACGAAATCGCCATAAACCTTGCGTTATAGCACATTGCTTCTTCATGCCCAGGAATCTCACATCGGCGATACAAAGTACCGTTACATTGGGCCATGCCGTTTTCAGTAGGTGGACCTTCAGCCGTTCCAGGTAATATGAGGCCTCCACAAATACTGTGTGAATATTTCTCCAGTACCTCGAGGGTTCCTTGTGTTGGTCGGTCATCTAAACGATTTACCGCGAGACACGACGCAGCAGGAGTCCCCCATAGTGGATGAATCATGCAGTGCGGACTTGTTAAATTGCAATCACCTAGAAACCCATTGCAGCACCAACTCGCACGATCCACAACTTCAAATGAAGTTAACGCTGTGAGTGGTGAGAGATCTGGCAGGCAGTCAATGGTTACGAGACTCGTGATAACAAATTTTTCAAGGCTGTGTAAGCTGTCCAACGATGGCAACTCCGCAAGCGAGAATAGTAACGCCAACACGAGGGATTTTAGACTTGTGAGGCCTTGAAAAGATGGCAACTGCGGGATGATAGGGTGGATACCCAGATGAATGAAGGCGAGGGAATTCATCTTGTCAAACATGCCTTTTGGTAAGGATACTAGTGATGCGAACGCTGTACCTTCAATATGTCTAGACACTGGGATGTTAGGAAGAGAATCAAGATTTAGTGCAAGAACAATACGAAACATACAAATACTGAAGCTTGGTAAACTCTTGCATCCATTCTGGTAACGTTGCCGTGTGAGTGTAGACCAAAGATCTATCAAAGCACACCACAAAGGATAAAGTTAGGACTTTCCTACGCAAAGTGGCAATGCCAACATACAAATGAGTAATTTTGTTGCATCTTCGTAGTTCTTCAGGCAGCATGGGGAGGTACCGATTGATGAGTTGGATAGTCTGTAGATCCCCTGTAGCTGCTAGTTGGGCAACTTTATCGGTTAAATTTCGCGGATTTATCCACTCTTGGTAAGTCTTTGGTGCGATGTCGCCATCAATAAGTGTCAGACATGGACACTGAGTTAAGGATTCCTTTTCAACCAGTATCCATCGATGGGCTTTCACGACACATTCTGGATGTGGGCGACATGCTAAAGCGGATGTTCGAATGCTTTCCTCTACAAATATGATGGTGCTCACCACGTAGATAAATATCATTGCAGAAGCAAAGCGATGCCGCTTTGGATAAACACTTGAAATGAGGATTTTTGGCTGTTGAACTCGCCTTGCAATGCGATTTAATCGAAAGCAGAAAACAAGGATGACTCCAATCCGCGTGATCACATCCATCACATTAGCAACCCGAAGCAGTCTTAGCGTCTTGTGAATAATGTTGGTTTGTACTGGGTCAGCTATCACACTCGCTGACTGCTCAAACCACCCCTGAGGAAAAACTTCAAGGTTGATTGCCAACTTTTCATGATCGAAGTTGAAAGTGGAAAAACAGTAGATGAGTACAATAATCGGATATCCGACCGCGATGAGAAAGTCAAAGCTGTAAGAAGCCAATAGAATTTTTCTAAGTAGATGTGAGCATGGCGCGCGCAAGTATGTGTACTCACATGACATCGACGATAGTTTCCGTAAGGCCGGTCTTCTCCGAAGGTAAAAACATCATCGCTATACATGACATCGCATTCGATATGATGATAGTAGTAAAAATTGCCACAAGTAGTACTGGTGGTCCTTCTTCAAGGATTCCAAACAACAAAAAAACCTCAATAAAGAGATCACCAATCTTCAAGCACACGTTCTAGGAAAAGAAAAATAAGTTCTGTCTCGAAATCACAACTTTATCAAGAGCACGTACCACTAGCTTTCGTTGTGGACTCACAGCTTGAGTCAACGATACAACGAGTTTGCTGCTGATGATATCACTCTGCTACTCGTCCGATCGGTTGCGACATCCAGCACCATTTTTTCAATGTTTGTTTTCATTGTCTCGAACGACTCAAGAGAACGGAGAAGTGAAGTTCGCGTTTGATGACTGCTTCGCTGAAAAGCTGGATAATGGTCGCAAAGTATCCAAGCACGACAAAGCCAAAAGCGATCACTGTCGGCCACAATAGGTGAGGAGGTGTGTCGACGAGGAGCCAAAATGTGCCATCGTCAAACATTTCCGTCCGCATGACGAGGTTGATGGTTTTGTTGGGGGCAATAGTCAATAAAATCAGCCAAATTGTCCAAAGCAGGCAGATAGCGGCTAATACAGCAAGACACCAACGGAGCCACACTGGACTGTATGCCTCCTTACTGGTTGATGGACGTTTTTTCGGAAGGTCTGCATTAGTCACTGGATGAACTCGAGTCTGAAAGAGCTTTTGTGTGCTCAGAGATTTTTGTAATAGTACTGGACCAGACTGAACATGAGGTGAGTTTAGAGACGCATGTCCTGAATCAGTTGAGAACTGTTGAATCTCGACCCCATCGTCGTCCAGTGCTGGGTGACGGATTGTCTGAAGCGAAGACATTTGATGTCGTTGTCCGTATCGCGAAATTCAGTCGTGTTCTATTCTGCAAGCTTCTTTGAACACGTTATGAGTACGAGTGAACATTCGAACGAGTATTCTTAGTTCAGTGGTGTCAGGACGCGAAGCTTCATCACGCAGGTATTTTCAAATTACACCATAGCTGCAACTATTTTCATTCAACGGGCAAAACTTGAGTAGGTCCGTAGACCTGTCTACATTTGTCCTTGGAGAACTACAATGATAGGATGTACGTTGAACGAACGTTTCGAACCAGAATGAAGTAGTATTTTACTATCCAGTACATGTAATGATCCGACCTCGTCACATCAAACATACTTGTGCTCGATAACTAACGCCTGTGTGTGAAAAGGGAGGTTAGCTGGAATACCGTGATATCAATGAAATCGTGTATAGTTGTCGAGGTATGTCGAATTCGTTCGTTGATCTCATGTCGTTTGTTAGCACAGAAAGCTCCTGGAGTTGATTTCTCCGTTTTCTGTGATTTTAGATGCAGCGACCCTCTCACCGTAGCATTGGCGGTGAGAGGATTCAACAAAGCTAGTGGGTCAGCACTTCAAACTACAACGCAAACGTCCAGTATATTCAACAATTCGGCTGTCATCCTAAAAGTAATTTTCAAAAGTTGTAACGAGACTTGATGTTCTCCAGAACAACACGCAGCAACCAGCCGTCACCGTCCTTAAGTCTGAAGTCATCGTCCATCACACAAGCAGGGTAACCTGCAGGTTTGTTCTTGTCAACATACATCTCCGGTAGACCGAAACCATGACCAATTTCGTGCAGCAAAACCATCATGTGATCCTGGTCCATGGTGGCAAGCATGTCATTCACTTCGACACGTTGACCCCAATCACCACCCGTACCAATAGCATCTTCACCTGCCTTCGTTGAGGGCCACAAAGACATATCGAACGGCTTACCCTTGCAACCGCTAGTGTCGGCACTAGCAGCCTGACCTTGATGCTTGTAGCACTCATCGGGACACTTCGGACTGCCTTCAGCGTCCAGAATGCCTTCATAGATCGTGCCCAACGAGTCATCACTCCAATCCATGATGGACTTGTCTTTTACAGCATAGCCCACGATCTCAATGTCGATCTTGTCGAACGGCCAGCATTCGTATCCTGCTAGCCATTGGTTCCACAAGTCCATTTGCCTCGTGAGCATGTCCTGGAACTTGGAAGCTACTGCCTTTTCCAGCTTCTTGTCGTTGTCCCAACGCACGCAGTACTGTAGTTTTCCCTTGTTGGTCACGAGTTGGTCAAAGATGAGGTTCTTGAAGTCCGGCACGTATTTCTCCATCGTGTTCTTCCACACCCAGTCGATCTGCTCACGGGTGGTATCCTTATTGGGGTTACCGGTGACACACTTGCCACTACCCGACGTGATATCACCGAAGGTGGCATGGCTGACCGGGACAGCTCCCGTCGATACGTTCGTCGAAGTTTGGGTAGGTCCCCTGGTTAGCCTGGTTGGATTCAGATGATCCAAGAACTGGTGCTTGGTTCACTACTTGTGGTGCTACGGGCGTGACTTTTGGTACACGAGGTCGCTTTGTCTTCGCGGGGCCGGTGTGTTTGGCAGCTGAGCTGTCCACGACTAGCATTAGCAGCGCGATGACCAAAACAATTCGAGCTGAGAATCGGGAAGTTGGCTGTGTCGCCATGACTGGAAAATTGGAAATGACAAGCTCGAAAGCACTTGTCTAGGTTTCATCTTACCGTTAGGTTGTGCCGGGTCAACGTCACCACTCGGGTAACAGCATTTCCAGGGAAATATATGTTTTCAAAGCATTGCTTTCTAAGGACAAGGTGACTTTGGTTGACCTTGAAGGTCAATCACCGTCAATGCTCCCTGTGCAAAGATTTGCAACTTTTAATGTTGTCAATCGAGGACAGCACTCAACACAACGACGAAAAGCACTAAGACTCTTAGTACATACATAAGAGCATACTCTGTATCGAAGCACGTATACAATATAATATAGTAAACATTACCACGTGTAGTGGTATGGTACAATTTATACCAACCGATGTTTCAATCATCTGAATCGAGTACGAACAGAAAAACTGTGGTAAGTCTCGAATTCCAGATGGACCACGTCATCTTTGGGTCCTATCGTCGAGCGATGGTCAATCACGTCGTACATGAACACCATTTCATTAACTCAAACCATTTTGCTTTGCACAATTGATATGGAAGACAGACAGTAGGTACTACTACTATACTTAAGAAGTTGATAATCAATGCTCTTTCATTACTTTGTAGCGTGGTTTGTTAAAGAACTTATACACCAAGCCGTAGATATCACGATGGAAAGAGCTGCTAGTATTGTAGTATTTACTTGGACACAATACGCAAACATATAGTTTGTTCTACTCACAAAGCACTAGTAGGCCCGTTATTCCGAAAAGTTGTAACGAGACTTGATGTTCTCCAGAACAACACGCAGCAGCCAGCCGTCACCGTCCTTAAGTCTGAAATCGTCGTCCATCACACAGGCAGGGTAACCTGCAGGTTTGTTCTTGGCAACATACATCTCCGGTAGACCGAAACCATGACCAATTTCGTGCAGCAAAACCATCATGTGATCCTGGTCCATAGTGGCGAGCATGTCATTCACTTCGACACGTTGACCCCAATCACCACCCGTACCAATGGCATCTTCACCTGCCCTTGTCGAGGGCCACAAAGACATATCGAACGGCTTACCCTTGCAACCGCTAGTGTCGGCACTAGCAGCCTGACCTTGATGCTTGTAGCACTCATCGGGACACTTCGGACTGCCTTCAGCGTCCAGAATGCCTTCGTAGATCGTGCCCAACGAGTCATCACTCCAATCCATGATAGACTTGTCTTTCACGGCATAGCCCACGATCTCAATGTCGATCTTGTCGAACGGCCAGCATTCGTATCCTGCCAGCCATTGGTTCCACAAGTCCATTTGCTTCGTGAGCATGTCCTGGAACTTGGAAGCTACTGCCTTTTCCAGCTTCTTGTCGTTGTCCCAACGCACGCAGTACTGTAGTTTTCCCTTGTTGGTCACGAGTTGGTCGAAGATGAGGTTCTTGAATTGCGGCACGTATTTCTCCATCGTGTTCTTCCACACCCAGTCGATCTGCTCACGGGTGGTATCCTTGTTGGGGTTACCGGTGACACACTTGCCACTACCCGACGTGATATCACCGAATGTGGCGTGTCCAACCGATGTAGTACTATTGGTTGTGTTGGTATCAGCAGCCTGTGTGCTGCACGCAGCTAATCCAACCAGTGCAGTTAGGAAAAGGTGCTTGGTGGAGATGTGAGAGGTGGAGTTACTTGTCGCCATGATGGAGAAACGAAGAATGATGACTGAAAGCTATCGAGTGCCGGACCATGGTGGAGCAAGAGTTTAGAAAAACTTGTAAGGCTACATCACATTCGACACTAACGTGGATTTAGATATACATTCGTATGTTGCATGCAATTGTACCTGCCCATCTGGAGCTGGCGCACGATCACAGGTTGCTATGCATCTACCGTTAACGGCCACAATACAGCCTGCACGCCTGTTGCTGTGAGCACCAACTCGACACAAACCTGATGTCACGCATCAAATCTTGAGCAAGTTTTGTCGTTGTGAGACCGTCGTGCTTCCAAGATGTTTTCGGGCAAACCAACTGGGGCGACATCGTGCTTGTGATCTAATGCATGCGATACAAGGTTGATGCATGGTTGACTGACATTGGTGTATATTGCCAATGCAATATAGTTTATATACGGCGATAAGAAAAGACTTGCTCTCTTGATTTCTGTTGCTCGGACAACGCTTTCTCTTACCTCAGGTATACAATCTGGAAAGGATAGTATTTGTAGTGTCACGATGCTAAGTATAAATGTCATGGCACTTTCCTGGTGATTTGCCCACGTAAACAACAACGCTACGATGAGGCAGTTTCGAATCGAATAAACACACGAATTTCGATCTGCTTACTCCTCCCTCATGCATTTATTCACTTGATGTGCATACCGGTAATGATAGTCCTGATGTATTCGAGGCATAAGTTACAACTGACTCCGATTCCGAGTGTTTGGACGACACTATCGTCCAACGTCAAACACAAACTGTAGTGCAGTGTTGTGCTGCACAACAATACTGCAGAGGTCGTTGATTGGTACAAGTACTTCGTAGTAACGTGTTGGGATATTCAATCGACACGCTATCTCGATGATGTATACTAACTAATTCGATGTGTACCGAGTGTGCAGGTTCGGTTGCTCCAAACCTACCATTTGCATCATTGTATGAGGAGCAATGATTCATTGCTGTTCTGTCTTTGATTCTCCTTCAAAAATACTTGGAAGTATCTTCTTTGTGTTGAATCTATAGCATCGTGCTGCAAACAATCGCTCTTTTCGATGCACCGATGGCAGATCAAAGCTCCGAATGTTGAGTTAATTCTTGGTCGCATTTTAACCTTTAGCCTAAAGTTCAGGGGCACTACAGTATAGATAGCATTATAAACTGTGCACCTAATGATTCAAGATCTCAATAATACTAGGTTTGGTAAAATATATTGCAGTGTTGATGAATTTACTGCTGAATAACATTAGAAATGCGCCTCGTAGAGCTACATGCTTGTAAGCACTTCCGTTTCAGTGTGACGGATATGGAGGTGCCACTGTCTCGTGGGTTTTGCTGGAAGGAAGCATGCATCTCAGGCCACTAACAGCAACGCCTCAATCCAGAATTTCGTCGGCGACGGACCGTACATAGTACGATAGGACATCATGCGGCACGATTTGTGTCAGATAGTACGTGTCAGGTACTATACAATGAGTCAGAAGTAGGCCAGGTTCAACTTTCACAACGATTTGCGACCTCACTTTGAGTACGTACGTATTGCGCCTTTCCGATAGTTTGGTAAAAAAACCGAGCCAAAAAATAGGTGCTCAAGAGAATATCAAGAGTTTTCTCGTGCAGTACCTACACGCCTTGAAACACCATCACCCGCTATATTAAAAACCACTGTAGTTATATTCGACGTATATTGTCTTCAGACTCATTATAACGCAAACAACAAGTAGTAAGACATGCCTTCGTTCGACACCTTATTTGCTAAAGCTGTAGCGCGACTTGATGTTCTCCAGAACAACACGCAGCAACCAACCGTCACCGTCCGTGAGTTTAAGATCATTGTCCATCACACAAGTGGGGTAGCCTGCAGGTTTGTTCTTGTCAACATACATCTCCGGTAGACCGAAACCATGACCAATTTCGTGCAGCAAAACCATCATGTGATCCTGGTCCATAGTGGCGAGCATGTCATTCACTTCGACACGTTGACCCCAATCACCACCAGTACCAATAGCACCCTCGCCTGGCTTCGTTGAGGGCCACAAAGACATATCGAACGGCTTACCCTTGCAACCGCTAGTGTCGGCACTAGCAGCCTGACCTTGGTGCTTGTAGCACTCATCGGGACACTTCGGACTGCCTTCAGCGTCCAGAATGCCTTCATAGATCGTGCCCAACGAGTCATCACTCCAATCCATGATGGACTTGTCCTTCACAGCAAATGCCACGATCTCAATGTCGATCTTGTCGAACGGCCAGCATTCGTATCCTGCTAGCCATTGGTTCCACAAGTCCATTTGCTTCGTGAGCATGTCCTGAAACTTGGAAGCTACTGCCTTTTCCAGCTTCTTGTCGTTATCCCAACGCACGCAGTATTGTAGTTTTCCCTTGTTGGTCACGAGTTGGTCGAAAATGAGGTTCTTGAATTGCGGTACGTACTCGGCCATGTTATTCTTCCATACCCAGTCGACGTCTTCGCGAGTCACGAACGTCTCGGGGTCGCCAGTGACACATGCACCACTCGAGGAGGTAATTTTGCCAAACGTAGCGTGCTCACCCGTAGATGTGGATGTAGAGTTTCCAGTTTGTTCAGTAGACGAACCTTGCGTCTCGGTCAAGCTACCTTGGCTCACGTCATTGGATTCCGTAGACCCCTCAGCAGGGTTTTGGCCAGTTTCTCCATCAGAACTTGACTGTGTTGCAGGTGTTTCAAACGAACTCGACTCTGTTGCTGGTGTTTCAAAGGAGCTCGATTCCGTCGTTGGCGCTTCAAAGGAGCTCGATTCGGTTGTAGGGGCTTCAGTGGAACTCTGAGTGGGTAAGTCAGTCTCTTGGCTACCAAATGAAGTGCTAGGTGTCTCCTCCACAATGTCCGGTGCTGGGGTCACTGAAGGCACTGACGCGGGTGTCTTTGGGTAACATTTGGCACCCGAAGTGACTGAACTGGTTGCTGCAAGCGCCAAAAGCGCCACGGTCAATATCGTTTTTGCTGGATTGTGGAAAGTTGGGCGAGGCGTCATTGCCACGAAAATCGAAAATGACTACTTCGAAGTATTGCAAAGCGACGAAGGAGGGAACTGCTGCATGTAGCGATGTGCCGATGACCTTGGTGATACAGTACTGTACAGGTACCGTGCTGGTACCGCTACACTACGTGATCAATTCTAACGGAGATCCTACCCCCTGTCCTCTACATGTGATCGTTAACGATTTGTACCATATGGTCAAGTATTACTAAAACTACGGGGTAACGAAGTCGGAAGCTGTATAAGTAGGTCCTGAACAAATGTACAAGTAGTAGAGTACACATCACAGAGCGAATCACACGTCTTCTACCTTCAACGATTACTTACCTATTGAGAGAAACTATTGACACAATCTAGATTAACTTTAATTTTGTAAAGCTTATATTTAAAGGTCTTTTCTGCCAGCAGTACGACGAGGGGCGAATGCCACCTGCAATCCAAACAACGCCTGCGGTTTAAGATCAGTGTGGGAAGCACGCGGGGTTACCCAGGACCAACCGTGGCCAGATCTCGCTTGGTCTAAGTGCAGTAAAGGAGTCAAGGAATGATTTGCCGAGCCAATGGATTGTGTCTAAAGTCTTCTGTTCAAAAAAAGCAAACAGTACGGCACTTGCTGTTTGCGCGTACGGACAGAAAAACAGTGTTGTTTATCACACAGATTCCGTAGATCCATATGTATATTTATTCACAGTCACTCGGACCAGACCAAATTGGTCTGCAGTGTGCAGCAATAGCTAGGCAAATGGACAATACTGAGGCGAATTCAAGATGGAGATATTGACTTCCATCAGTCCTTGTTTACCATTATGGATTAATACACACGTACCTATTTCGATGAATACTAGTGTACTACCGGTTCACTTTTCCTGTTCGCATCGCATCGTGGTTAATGGCCAGTTTATTAAATTAATATAGATTTTATTATTACTATTCTTTTTATTGAGATCGGCTGGGGTGGGACACTACATTTGAGCTTCATATGTTCATCGAATTCGCATTCATCAGAAATGAATGGCTCCTTACCCATCGAGTTTAATATTGGCATGTTCATTGCTTCTGTCTCCCTCACCAGTCTGGCATTTTTGGTTAGCCTTTCTTCAAACGCTTTTCTGAGCAACTACATCGTGGTCTGGAGCCACAGCGTGTTAAATAAAACAAAAAGAACTTATGTTGATCCATATCTGTGATCACACAAGCCCCAGATGCTACACCATTGGCTGGGGTTTCCAACCTCAAAAGCAGGCAATGCCAGGAACACGTAGGGGTCAGAGTTAATATTCCAATATCTCAAACTATGAAGTCCTGCCTAACAGTGGAAATCAGCGTGGGATAGGGGTGGAAGTTTACACCAAAACTAATGACCGCTGTACCACAATTGTGGAAACACTGGGTGCACCGTCAAGATGTAGCTCATAAGCTAAGACAAGCGGAACAAATTTAGGTCAATTCGCGGCCAGCGAGATCATCATTGTACATCGCTTGAGAGTGCATTGCCAGTCTTGCTAATTGTTTCTAGACGTACCTTCGTAAAAGAATAAACCAAAAGGTATCAGTTAGAACGGATCTTGCTAACCTGTTGATAGTTTGAAACTAGTTTCGTTGAATGGTAGAGGTCAACTGTCTCGGTTTTCAAATTGAGTAGGTATCTGCTAATTGCACTTGGCATCAGCTTGATGCAATTGTAAGCCAGGTTTTGGACTCAATCGTTAGTGGATGTCTTAGGACCACCATCGGGCGCATGGTCTGCATGTAGGAGGCTTCACGTCCGCTTCATGGGTACCCACCTTCCACTCCCGTACTACTTATCCAACGAGTCAAATTTGTTTACCCCCGGCCCGCTCGCTGCTGTCATGTATTGCCCATTCCACTGTACGGCCTAGGCTTATCATCACAGTTTTTGCTCTTGTGCACACCAATACGTTGTCGTATCTGTTGGTCGACGTTTTCTTCAAAGCACATCCGTTCAACGCGATCACTTAGTAAGTGGCGCTTACGCATCTTTACCCGTAAATTCGTATCTAAAAGATAGTTGCTTTTGTTTGTTCTATGAACTTGAATACGAATTTTAGATTTGCTATTTGAACTTGCTGACTCAGTTTCTTGGCTAAAAACTTAGGTACAGACAACTCAACAACTCAGTGAGTTACCACCAGATTTGGCGCTGTGGTAATAGTAGTAGAACGTTTGCATGGAAGATATCCCTTCCGTGTCTGTAAAGAATTGCCTATATCATTATGGTATCAGTTCATACTACTCGCTATAATTAAGGTTTAGAATTGTTATCATGCTGGCTACCAACAGTGTCTTCTTTTGACTTGGATTGCAGTCCAGCAACATCCAGCTTCCGCTTTTCTCCTGGTTTAGCATCCTTGAGAGATTGTGTGGATAGGACTACTGGCTTTGCCGCGACAGGATTTATTGTCGCGTGTAGGACGCTCCCAGACTTCGATGGTGAAAAAAGCACAGCAGGTTTCGCCACCGAAGGCTTTGCCGCGATGGCCGATGGCGTTGTTACTGCTGGTTTGGGCGATAAAACAGTTGAAGTCACTGGCGTCATTGTCACTGCTGGTTTGGCAACAACGCTAGCCCCACTAGCAGGTGTTGAACCTCCCAACATAGACACTGCCCCAAGCACCGAAGGCTTTGCCACTGCAGGTTTCACAGTCACACACGCCGAGCTATTAACCTGCAATTGTGATGCCGAGGAGGCAACAGCTTGCAACTTTGCCGTGTTTGCCATCATCGCACTCATAGCTGCTGCCACTGCTGCAGCAGTCGAACCCGGGGCGAATTTCAGTTGCAGCGCAGACGGGGAAGTCATCTGCTGCAAGGCGACAGACGCTGGTACCGGAGTTTGCGGGTCTTTTGGTCTTCTTGGTTTCACCACCTTCTCGGTGGGCTTCTCGCATGTATCCCGAAGAATAATTTCGCTTCCACCCACTATAACTTGGTGCGTCTTAGGTCGACGTTTACGACGTTTTCTCGGTGGTTCAATGCCGTAACTTGCACTCGTCGTCGTTCCTGTAGCAGCCACAGTAGTAGTGCCAGGTAAAACCACAGGTCTCGCAGTAGCAACAGTCGTAGTTCCAGGTAAAGATCCAGGTCTCGCGGTTGTGTTACTTCCAGTACCAGGAGCACTAACAGTTCGCTGCAAATTCGCTGCTGTAGTGGGTAGTTGGGAACTCGTCGTCGATCGGTTTAGTGTTACCGACGGTATTGCAGGTTTCGCTCCTAACGAGGCAAACGCCATCGGAAGGTGTGAGACGTGCAGAGGGTTTGATCCCGGTGGAAACACCACCGGCCGCATAAAACCCATAGGAATCCTACCCGCCATGATGTTGTTAGCAGTGATGACGGGTCTAGCTGATGAAGTAGGGGCCTTTATTGACGCAGAAGACCCTGGTGTTGCTGTACCACCGCTAGCCAGTTGCCGTTTCCAGTACTCGCTCGTAGCATTGATCATACTAGTAGTGGGCTTGAGAGCGCTAGGTGTCGCACGAGGCAACTCCTTCTCCAACACACGATACGTCTTGAGACGCAACTTGCCATGCGAATGCGGCAGCTTCTCGGACGACTTCTTACCTTTGTCCATTTCATTCAAGCGGACAACGAAACGTCGACCTGAGTTGTCCACGTCCAAGTTTCCACATGAGTTGCCAAACACCGCATTGTCTTCTACAATCACATTTCCAGCGTGATAAAGCAATCGCAATCCAAATCGAGCATTGCGCTGGATTTTGTTTCTCCGCAGCAATGCCTGACCACCTAGTACAGTCACACCCGAGTGTGCATTGCCTTCAACTGTGTTCAGCGACATAACCAATGACCCACGCACAAGAAGCACGCCTGAACTACCAGCACCACGAATGCGACAGTTTTGAAGTACTAATAATGTGTCTGCAGCAGGAACAGTTGATGCAGCAGCAAGAGACACAGTTGATGTTGTTGCAACCTGGGGTGTAGTAGTTGCTGAAGCAGAGCCTAGTGTGGCAACTCGTGGTGTTACTACAGCACCCATCGTAGCCCTTGGTGCGATACTCGGTGTCGAAATTCGCGTAATGGTGCTTACTGGCGCAGAAACTGTTGGTGTAACACCTCGCGCCATCGTAGACGCTGATACAGTAGCTACAGGTGTGGCAGCCTTCGGTTTCGCAGTCATTGGTGTAGTAATGTGTGGAGTTGTGTTCGTTGTCACACAAGCCACTGGCGTAGTAATCCGAGTCGAGGAAATTGCTGGAGCTACAACTCCGATAGCTGGCTTCGGTGTCGTCGTAACTGATGTTGGAGTAGTTATTGTACCCGGTTTGGTAGAACTTGGAGTTATAGCAACCTGAGGTGTGGATGCCGTCGGTGTAGAAACCACAGAGGGTGCAACGAGGGGTGTAGTAGGCTTAGACGTGGGGGCAGAGTTTGTATCACTTCCTGCTGCATGCTTCTTCCTCTTCTTTTTCTTCTTCTCGCCACGCCCCCAAACGCACACACAAGCATTGCCTAGACCATTAGCGTCAAACTCGCAGTACTCCACACGCAATTGCCCATCCCCCACAACACTCAGCAAATGCTGCCAGTTAGCTAGCTTATTGTTTTCCTTTCGCAATACGCGTCTGCTTTCTTTAACCACAGAAACCGGTTCCTTGGTGTCACTACTCAGCTTTATCTCACACGCAGCAGAATCAGGAGCACTACTAGTTCGTGTGAAATGAAAGCCACAAATCACGCCACCACGAGCACGCCATCGAAGTTGTGCACGACAAGAATGCATTTGTAATTCTACGTGAGAATCAGGAGCTGCCAGTAATCGTAATGATTTCGAGATTTCTAAAGTTTCATCCAGCTGATAAACACCCGCGCCAAAAAGGACTGTGGCACCTGTAGCCACCTTCGCCAGGAACTTCGCTAAAGATATTCCTGATCTTGAATCAAAGTCGCTCGCAGAAATCTTCACAAACAAAGATTGATGCTGCGCTGCAGTATGCCAACTACGACATACAATCTGTGCACGATGTCGTTCTGGAAACGGGGTCAACATGGATAGCACACGCTGCAACGCCGGCGGCGGTAATCCTTCATAACCTCTCTTCAGCGCGCTCTTAATTTGCTCGTTTGCGACCCACACAGGTGGTGGTTCCCACGTAGCTTCACGCGTATCAGCATTGAAGTAGAAAGGCTGACCAGTGTTCGCACACTTCATGAGCGACCATGCTGCGCCTGTGAGTAGACGCTTTCGTTGCTCAAACAATACATGTGCACGCTCACGACGGTATAGCTCAGTATAGTGTTCTGTCATCTCCTCGGAGCTAGCGTTATCATTGCCATCCATCTGGCCAACCACAAGCTCACCTTCTGCAATAAGTCGCATCTCTTCGTCCCGTTTTTCTACCTCGGTTTGTTCGATGTCTTCTAACAGGGTAGGCGCAGTAGAGTCTGAGTCGATTCCTGCAAGTGCTGCCGCTTGTTGAGCTGGTGTGTACGCATACAAAGGATCCACGTCTTCACGAAAGTGTAGTGCATAGCGATCCACTGGATTCAAAGAGTCCTCAAAACCTTGTAACGATTGAACTGAAGCTTTCCAAGCTTGCAATTTCTGTTCCTCGGCTGCATCGCGGGCTCTCTCGCGAACCTTATCACCGTGCTGATCTTGAGTCTCCGATTTAGGCCGCTTAGAAGATTTTCTTTGATCTTTCGAGCTACGGTGTTGTCGTTTCCGACCCGATGTGGTAGTCTTGTGACCATCATCGTCCATACTTTCGTCATGCTCTGGCGGATCAAGTGTTGTCAATTCACGCCTTCTTCCTCTCCTAGTAGGTCGATCATCAACTTCAGTACTATCCTCTTCTGCGTGTCTTCGTTCCCAAATTCATCATCTTCATCATCACCTCTCTCACTCGCGGCAGTGCTGACCACCGAGGATGGTGTTGACGGTCTCGACGACACTGTTTCACTAGAATGGATAGCGCGCACTTTTGCCCTAGGTGACACGGCATTGCTACCGCTTCCTGTATCTTCATCGAATTCGAATTGTTCTTGTAAATACTCCGCACGTGCACCCTTCATTGCCACGACATCTTCCTCATCCTCCAGCTGGGCCATGGCGTTTTCCACAGTATCAAGCGACATGTCGTTATCATCAATGTCCCCATCAGTGTCCTCATCTTCGATATCAGATTCAGACTCAATATCTACAGGTTCTTCGCCAGTGCTACCAAGCATAAGCTCTCGTAAACTAGCTTTCGAAAAGAAGTCAGTGGTAAATTGCCCCTCGGACATCACCAGGAAGTCCAAATGCCGTTTTTGCTGAGCCTTGCGAAGAATATTCTCTTCCACTGTGTGTTCGCTTACAAGACGATAGATATGTACGTCACGAGTCTGTCCGATGCGGTGAGCACGATCTTGGGCTTGAGCATCCATGGCTGGATTCCAATCGGAATCGTAAAAGATCACTGCATCTGCACCTGTAAGGTTGATACCCAAACCACCGCTTCGCGTACTCAAAATGAAGCAGAATATCTTCTCATCTCGATTGAAACGCTCCATAAGCATTTGCCGCTTGTCTACCTTCGTTGCACCATCCAAACGAAAGTACGTATGACCGTGTAAATTCAAAAACACTTCCAAGATATTCAACATCGAGCTCATTTGTGTAAAAATTAAGCAACGGTGACCACCGCGCTTCAATGTACGCAAAAGCACCGCCAGTTGCTGAAGTTTACCACAGTCAAATTGCACCAATGCCTTGTCGGGGAAGAATAACTGCGTGCGCTTAAATGAGTTGTGGTAGTGTGCCAAAATACGTTGTGCTATGGGTTGTACGTGATTCGTCTCAAGTTCCTCAGCGAGTGTTCTACGTGACAAAACGAAATTGTCATCGTAAACGAACCCACCACCTCCGTAAACGACACGAGCAGGCTTAGCACGAGCTTTAGGCACGTAGCAAACGCACTTATTGACTGCAGGTTGAAGCGAGGCTAATCTCTCTTCAGGATCTCGTACCATAGCTTGCAATGCCTGTGTTGGTTGACGTGTGTCAAGAAAAGGCCGAGCGCGATGCATATGAACCTCCATAGCTGGTGAGATGAAAGTCGACATCGTGCAAGCTCGAATAAGAGAATTTCCATACACAGGTTCGTCCAGGTACAGACCAACGTGGAGTTTTTGAAGCTGTGACACACTTGTACGCTTGCTCTCCCAATATTCCTGGCGTTTCGCTGCAAGTCTCATAATTCTTCGTACTAGATCTTTTTTTCCTTCATATGCCGGTGGTACCGTAGCTACCGTATCATCTGGAAGTGGAGCGCTCACGTCATAGAAGAAAAGTTCTCTCCGTCGTTTTGATGTGAACTTCTCACTGCGCAACAATTCCAGGCCTGGCAAATTACTCCCTGTCCAAAGTGCCACACGAGGACGTTCGTTTACAATTTCATCAACTAAGTATCCACATCGTGAGGGAACATTAACGTAAATACTAGTCATGTCCAAAGGAGACGCAATTGGGCGCGGCTCAAACAAATCTGGATGGTTGCACACTTTGCGCAGCTGCATCAGAACGTTCATCATGCTCATGAAATTGGCACCGCGACCTTTTCCACGACCGAACATTGCACGTCGCGTACTGCTGCGCGAAATAAAATCCTCGTACAGGAAACGTTGTCGTTTTGATAACTGACACGTGATCACGTGCTCGAACTTGCCGGGTAACTGTTTCGCCACATCTTTCTTCAGACGACGTAAAACAAATGGACGAATAATCCCGTGCAGCTGTGTCACTAGATCTTTACCACCTTCTACCCCATTGTCCCCTGACTGAGCTGGATCACTTCCATTCTCTACCATTAGTGCCAGGGGGTTCTGGAACCAATAGCTAAACTCCTTCCGTGATGCGAACACGTGCGGCATGAGGAAGTGCATGAGGGCCCAAAGTTCCAAAAGATTATTTTGCAACGGTGTGCCTGTGAGCAAAAGCCGCCTCTGAGAGCTAAACGTCAGCAACGTTTGCCAACGCAAACTCTTCCAGTTCTTAATGTTGTGTGCTTCATCAAGAATAAGATAATACCATTTTTTTCGCTTGAAACAGTGTGCGTCTTGAACCACGAGCTGATAACTTGTGATACAAACTTGGAAAGCGTTCTGCTTCGACCAGCCTTGCCGAAGTTCTTTGCGACGCTTTGCCGATCCAAAATATGTCATCACTTTAAACGCTGGACACCAACGTTTAAACTCCATCTCCCAATTCACTAGACAGCTCGTAGGTACCACAATAAGGTGTGGTCCCCATAACCCTTTAGCACAAGCTAGATGTGCCAGAAGAGATATCGTCTGAATAGTCTTACCCAGACCCATTTCATCTGCAAGGATGCCGTTAATGCGTCGCTCACACATGCTAACGAGCCAATTTACACCTGCTTCTTGGTACTCCCGCAAGTCAAGTCGCGACGTCAGCAGATAAGGCCGCTTGTACCCACTCTTCCTCACCGGTGATCTCTATTGCTGCTACATCAGAAGCTGGAGCATCAGCCACTTCAGAATTGCTGTCATCATCGTCAGGGCGCTCCTGGTCTCTATTTGTCTCTACGGCGTCGCGTCCTTCGTCTAATATTGAAAGCTCGTTTTCGTGATTGCTCGACTCTTCGTCTAATACGGTTGCATATCGAGCTCGAAGTTGCTCGATCGACATCTCGCCTTCCTCTTGTAGTATCATCAGTTCTTCTGCTTTTCGAGACGGCGATACATCACCATCTAACCTCTCTTCTTCCTCAATCGTTGTTTCATCATCTGCTTGGTCTTCTTCTTCTCTCCTCGTCGGCACAAAATCATCGTCTCCAGCATCATCGGCATCTTCAATCACTACGTCATCTTGATCAGCTAGAACTTCCTCATCCCCTAATACCTCCGCATATCGTGCACGCAACTCCTCTATAGATAATTCTCCTTCTTCCTGCAACGCAGCCACCTCGGCAGCCGCTTGTCTCCTCGACACTGGTCCTGCCCTTCTTTCTTCAGCAGCAATAGTCGTCTCATCATCCTGTTCCTCCTCTGTCAACTCAAAATCCTCATCTTCACTCACTCTCACTTTCCTCCACTTCTTCCTCCATAGCAGCATATCTCGCTCTCAGCACTTCAATTGGCATCTCCCTTCATGTTGCAACGCTGCAACTTCCATATCCACTTGTCTCCTCGACACTGCATGATTTCTTTCTTCTTCTTCAATTGTCGTTTCATCATCTTCCTCATCTATCATCTCAAAATCACTATCTTCACTCTCTTCCACTTCTTGTTGAAAACTCGCAGCTAAAGCTGTCGAATACTTCTCCGTCTGCTCTACCAATTGCTTGAGATGTTTCTGCATATGTCTCTGTCTTAGTTCATCAGCCTGAAGTTTCACTTTAAAGCTAATGATCTTGTCAATTTTACTCCAAAATTTCTTCATCTCACGACCAACTCGAGCAGCACTTCTGCGTCTCGCCAGCTCTTGGCTCTTCTTCTGTCTCGCCAGTCGTTGCTCCTGTCTCTCTAGATGGGATACAAGTGCTTGACTCAGGGCTTTAGCGTTGCGTACGCGCCATTTACGCTCTTGAGAGAAGTCTGCAGCCATCCACTCCATCTCTTGGAGCAGATAATCTCGATGACAGCGACTCACACGGCGTCCAGACGGGTCACATCCAGGCTCAGGCTCCTTGTGCTTAAGTTTACCTAGCGTTAACGTCTGGATTTTATATTCTAGAGTGGATTTTCGCTCCAAAAGAGCGGATTTTAATGCCTCACCATCACTCTGAGCGTCGGAAATATGCTCATTTTGCGGCAGGGAAGCACTGGAAACCGGACTTTCGGGTGGCTGCGTCTGGGAAGGACCATGGACAGCAGATTGTGCGGCGTTTGAGGCGCGGACCGACGCCCGGCGACGCGCCTGCTTCAATCGCGCGTTCGCCATGACCCCCCACGAGTGTGATGGCAGTGCGGATTGGAAGGTTGGGCGGAAAACAAAGATGTCGAAATTTCGAGAACACACGAGTTTCGACAATATGGAAAACTGGGTGGACCACATACAATACTATTCTCCTGGACAGGGCCAGGACAATTATTGTTGTATTCATTAGGTTAAAAGTTGTGGTAATGATTTTTAGTTTTCTCAACATTTTGCAGTGCTACTAATTCCACATCGAATGTTATTCGGATAAGTTTTTTTCTGTTGTATCTTCCAAAGTAGTAGCTCCAAGGACTTCATTAACTCATGAATGATCGAAATTTTGGATGTGAACGCAAGAACGTACAGTACTATGAAGCGTATGACGCTCGAAATTCAGAGTACGTCGAAGAATCGACAGTTTTAGATGAGCGCCTCGATCAGAGTGTTGTTCGGGTCAGTGGCCGTATCCTAGGCATCATCTTCTCGCTCCTCATCATCACTTTCTTCGTAGTAGTCGTCATAGAAATCATCGTACGGCTCCCAGTAGTGTTTGGTTGTCCGGAAGTACACCTGGCGGAGAACTGGAGGTCCCGCAAATGAAAAGATCTGGGAAATAACCCGTTGATCTAAACCACCAACCGCTGATTCAGTTTGCGATGTCCGACGAGCTCTTTTCGCTCTAGCAGGAATCGTTCTGGCGGAAATCACACTGAGAAATGCGAGCTTCACATCTCGAGGCAGTTTGGCCGGGAGGTCAATAGGCTTTAGGTGCTGCTTCTTGAATGCATTACCATATTTGCGGTGATCCGTCAACATCAAAACGTCGAGGTATGCCAGGTGGCGGTTCACAGACAACATACGAAGTACCGCCTTCATATCTTCTGGAAGGTTGTCAAAGGCGTAGCCACCTGCAACGCGTCTCCAGCCCTTGCATCGATCATTCAGACGGAGTCGCACACGGCGTACAATTTTGGAGAGAGGATTGTAACATCACTGAAATCAGCTGCCAGGGTTCTCACGTCGTGCCAATGGCATTGTTGAAGCTCCGGAACTGGCAAGTTGTTATAGCGGTAGTCACTGAAATCCAGTTGAACGTCTATAATTCCACCACACAGTGACAGCTTGTGAAGGTTAGGACAGCTCCGAATAATCACGTTCTCGTCGATCTCCTGTCGTGGTCCGTCCAGCGTCAGATTCTTCAGAGTAGAACCAATCGCCGCTAGAAATTGTGGCAAACCATCGGAGCGGGGATATGTGTCTTCCTCTCTATTAAATCCAATCGTGAGTGTTTTAAGTGCACCAGGGCGAGTTTCGATAGCACTGCTCAGATCAAAGATGAGATCATCACGCTGAACTTGGCATCTTCCAAGACCGGGGATCATTGCATTCACCCATTCGCTCTCTCCATCATCGCTGAAAGTACGAACGCAACGAATCACTGATTCCACTTTAATGCGTTTATGCCTATCATTCACGACGGGTTGTCCACGAGAGAAACACCATTGAATAGAAGATCCGCTTTTCAGTGTTGCATTTCTCTCTTCGACAACACCAGCTGGAGTACCACAAAGAGCTTCTTCAGGGTGGGCAGAATTCAGCACGGACAAGAATGCTTCCACGTCAGTATCACCCAATGAATCAATTTGATTCAGTGCTGCAGATTCCAGTGCTGAGTAAGCTCGCGCTCGCTTTGAGAAGAGACCATAAGCCAACCACTTCCACTGTTTCGAGTTTGTAATAGCTCTCTTTTCGCCTCGAATCGAGAACTTCTTGGCTGTTTGATTGATCACCATCGCAGACAGTATTGCAGCAAAATCGTCTGTCATCATCCCGGTGTAACTTGTGAACTCGACGTGGTTCACCTGGAGCGGGCTACCATCTCGAATATACGCTCCTCGATCACAATACAAACGGGTGCTCGCTCGTCGAGGACTCCGACGCTCAAAGTCAAACACCGCAGTCACGAGTTCTCTGAAAGTGTCCCGTGCTTTATGAAGACCGCCATGCGTGTCACCACATCCAGGAGACAGAGTCATTTGTGAGAACCACACGTTGTCCTGACGCACCATTTTCTGCAATTTCGGTGCAAGTGAATAATACCCGAATGTATCGGTTTTCTTTGCTATCATCGGCCCAAGTTCAAAAGTACATCGAATCGTTCTACTCTCGACAGTAGAATTTCCACTACTCTGCTCGTATATTCTCCATTTCTCCTTGATTGCTTTTTCCGCGTTGATGATACTTGAGAATTGTCTACTCGACATCATCCCTCCATCTGAAAAAGCCACTTGGATCGGAATTTTAACGTCCAATCCAGGTTTCCCTCTTGAAAATATCTTGGCATCAGCTCTCGCTGCAATATCCCTCAGACCCGTAAGAAACTCTGGTGTGGGATGTTTGCGTTGGTCAGTTCCACAAAAGAAGACTAAATCATTGAGAATGGCTACATTCTCTTCATCAAAAGGGTTCGAACCACGAGAATAACCTGCTAAAGGGTCAAACACAAGCACAAATCTCGCTGGGATCTCTTGCTCCAGCTCTTCCGAGCCTTTCTTGCCCAATCCGACGCCCCATATTTTATTCAACACAAACTTCCAAGCTTCTTGGTCAACATGAGCCACAGTGGCCACTAGAGCTAAAGCTTCTCGGATTTCTCTTAACTCGTAGAGGAACTCGCCATGACTGTAGCTCTCGTACTTGCTACTCAATTTGTAGGGTAAAGTGACCTCGAGAATGCGCTTCTCCGTCTCCCACACTTCTTCTACTTGAGCAATTTGTTTGTATTTAATACGACGAGCTAGGATTTCCAGCCACGGAGTGAGGAACTCCCAGCGTTGCAATAGAAGAGCATTGCCACGAGCCATATGCGAGCTCTTCAACAATAATTGCAGAATGACAACTTTTGGCGCCATTTTGTGAAAGATTTTGACCAATCAGGAGGATAAATGGCCAAAAGTATACATCTTAGGAGGTGTTTGGATAAATTGACGTCTGCAAGTGTAAAACCAATAAATTATTGAATAGGTTAAAGCATTCCTACCCCAGTGGTTTTGATGTACTGTTAGTAGTCGTGATGCATTGGCGACGAACCTGTACGTGTGATGGAGGTTGCAGATAGTACTACCTCGACGCAAACGCACCAAATCATGCGCTTCCGTCAAGGCCGTTGCGCGAATATCGTCAAATGACACAGGACAAGCATGGGAGAATGACTTACGTCGTGCAGTGAACGACAAGCAAAAGCGAATACGTGAAAACACTATGCAGAAGACAAGAGAAGGAGATGTTCGTGATTGCTGTAGGGATGAAAGAGCTGCCAGTCGAGTTGGAGCAACCGGTTCGGAAGCCAGTACGCGCGAAAGACTGAGTAGGTGAAAGCCATGGACTGCGTCAACGGGATATAGTGGCAGGTAACCAACATCACTCGTCGTTGGCACGTTGGTTGATAGTAACGATACTCAGACGATTCGGTCAAATGCATTGGCTGTCACCGCACGTTTGTTGGTGTTTGGTGTTTGAAGGTCTTTCGAGTCGTTTGTCGAAATGGCCGTCAGAACATTGGTGATGAGTTTGTGTGATTCGCAAACTGGCTGCAACAAAGCTCCAAGCTAGGCTCCAAGCTAGTTGCTTAACTTTAAAAACTTGCTTCCCTTTGATCGCAACATATTTAATTGAGCAATAGTTTGGATGATAGCGACTGAGTCACTAAACAACGCGCTTGGGGCCTACAATCATCATGTAATGTTGCTTTGAATGAAATTGATCGAGTCACTTGATACAAAGAACTTAAACGCACTCCATACAATTGTGACTCACTACGTGCACTAATGGATCGAGATGTCTTCGTTCCATCTTAGTATTCCGTTAAACAAACGCAAACCCAATGGGCATCCTCATTAAGGACTGTTAGTTGCATGTTTGACACCTCATTGTGTAGATTCACAATCAAGCAACAGAGGCAAAAACGTCACTAACCGCCTCCATCTCGAGCATTTCGTGCACGATAAACAACTCCTCAATTTCGCAATCATCTTACTTTACTCTGGTCGCGAGAAACACTTTACCCAGATTCGACTTGTTCGATACATTGAATGGACTGTAGTTTTGTAGTCCTTTACAGTCCAGCCTGCCAGTCAGACTCGTCAGACTTCTAGAATGAGCACCATCAAAATTTCCGCCCGTGTCGAACGGTTGCACTCGGAAGAAGCACGATCAAGATTGTTTCTTCAGTGACGTTCTGAAGATGAATTTAAGACTCGTCATATTGGTCTGCTCTCCATCTCAACCACCTCGTGTCTTCGCAACAGCGAGATGGTTGAGTCCTTAGTCACGTCGGATATTTTCTATGCATTTCGACTCCACCACATCTATCCTGTTGATGCTTGGTTGTGAGATCATTCTGCATCTATTGATGATTTCAACCTGCTGCAGATCTGTTCACAACGAGCAATTCACACTTTCGAATGCACAGGCGGTTACAGTAGCAAGAAATGCTATAGAGAGAAATAGAGATGCGTGTGGATCTCTATTTATCTCCCAAACATCTTCGTCAAAGAATGAAATACGCTCATTCTAAGCTTGGCCGAATGGACAGCAGCAGACACCCATGAATCTGTCGTGATAGAGCTAGAGCTACACAATAGTTCAAATATTTCACTATACTAGTACGAGGTACATTGAAGGAGCTACTGTATTCCTGGTGGACCACTGCGCGAAAGAAAGAGTGCCCAGTCTGCAATATATACGTAGAAGTAGTGTACTTCCCTTCTGGTTTGAACAACTAAGGTCAGCTTGTAAACCTATGAAAGGCAGCAAGTTGGACAAGTAGTCAGTTCACAAGGGAACTAGTCAGATAACGGATACTCATGACTTAGCAGTTCAACACATTAAGTTAGTCGCAAGGTGGGTCAATCCCAGGTCTAAGACTCTTAGACTAAGAGTGTGCTTTGACACCATCTAGATATCATGTCATGTGTATTCCCGCAAGGTAAGACACACCATCGGCATGATCAAGTTTCATCTCAGTTCATATTTTGCAGGTGTGTCGTCAACTCCCTCGGGAGATTTCAAGCTAGCTCAAACCTTTTAAAAGATGGCGACGCTGACCCAATTGGCCTCACCCGCGTTACCGGCACTACCGATGAAGCACAGCGTGCAAAAGGTTGAGCGTAGACCTCCTGTGCGCACTCAATCCGGTAGTTCATTCGTGCGTACCAGCTTCGGTGACAACCAGGACATGTACGTCGGTGAAGGTCTCATCGATCCCAGTGGTGTCAGTCATGGTAATGACGATCACCGCCGTAGTCTGCTGGACTCTTTGGCGATTGACGTCGGCGAAAAGTATCTTGACGATATCTACAAAGAAGACGATGGTAATAGCACCGGGTTCCACAAGAATGGACATCAACCAACACGATCCCATAGTGGTTCAAAGCAAAAAGAATTGGCTCTGCAGAAAGTTAGACAGCACTTGATTGAGGAAGAAGAGAACAATTCACGTGGACAGAGCATGACTGGTTCCTCTGATGAAGGCTCGGACGTTGGAGCGGTCAGACTATTAGATCTTCTTGCAGGTCCTGGAATGGAGGACATGTACAGCAACAGCAGTGCTTCTTCTGGTGTTTCTGGGCCAGACGTCAACTATGCACCACAGACATTTGCGAGTCGTATCGACCGGATGGGGAACAAACTGGTGCAATTCCTGCAACGCAAACAAGTTACGGATAATGAAAGCTCGACGACGAGTTCTTTCGTCTCGCAGTCGTCTTCACACGGAGAGAATCAATCGACTCACTGGCTGTTGGCTTCGTTGGGAAGACTAACCAAACATGCCAAAGAACAGAGCTTTCCGAGTCGTCGATTGCGCGAATTTCAGCTCATCTAGCTGCTATCGATCGCATTGCGCGTGAGGACATCAGTCAGCACAAGAAGGGATTTCGACGAGTTTCTAACTCCCAGTGGTCAAGTGACTCGAGTGGCTATGAACTTCGTGAGCCGAGAATTCCAATGTTGGAGCATCGTCGGGAAAATGTGGCACCAACAGTGCGCAACTCGTTCAAGGCCTTCGTCGCTGCCCAAGATTTGTGTGATACACTGGCAGCTTTCAACAATCTTTTGACTGACTGCGGTCTCAATAGTGCCCAGATGAACGAACCATGGCACCTGTACTACCACATCAGGGCGGTTGTGTACTACAACTTGGGTTTCCGTCAGAAGCAGCTTTTCAGGCTGTTGGATGCGCGACTCAACTTGGACGTGTACAAACAAAGACCAACTGCCAACAAAAGTGTGTGCGTTGTTGGAGCTGGACCTGTTGGGCTTCGCGCAGCAGTCGAGTTAGCACTACTTGGAGGCCACGTATCGGTCGTGGAGAAGCGAACCAAATTCAGTCGCGAGAACAGACTTCACCTCTGGCCGTGGGTAGTTCAGGATCTGGCGTCGTTGGGAGCAAAAGTGTTGTTTAAGAACTTCTGCAAGTCGAGAACGTACTTTCACGTGAGTACTCGACAGTTGCAAGTACTTCTGCTGAAGGTAGCGTTACTGGTTGGTGTCAAGGTGTACTCGGCGACGGGTTTTGAGTCCATTTTGCCACCGAAAATGAATGGGAATCGCGGCAAACCGTTCTATAGTATCAAAACGGAGCCGCAGATTCCAGTGAAGGAGTTCACCGCTGTTCTGGGTGCTACTGGAGTGAATGATCAGTTGGCGGAACCTGCAGGTCTCAATCGATTCGTGTTTTCTCAGAAAGAGTCATTGGGTATTGTCTGCTACTTCCCGAACCTAGAAACACCTGAGGAGATGAAGGTGAAGGAATTCTCGTGGACAGCACAGCTCAAGCATCACATGCTGCACAAAATGCGTGAGATCGGTGTCGACCTCGAGAACATCGTGTACTTCCGCGGCGAAATGCACTACCTCGTGATGACGCCAAAACGACAGAACTTGTTGGTACGTGGCGTGGTGAAGCAAAATCTCCCCACTCAAAAGACTTGGTTGGCGACACGAATGTCAGTCAGAGATCCTTGCACGCCTTCGTCAAGCGAGTTGTCGAGTTTGCTGGTATTCCTAGAAGAACGGACTTCACGCGTGTCAGTTTGTTCGACTTCAGCTCGCTGACCCGTGCTGAAAAGCCTGCGAGTATTCTCACTTCACATGGCAAGAAGCTCTACGTGGGTTTGATCGGAGATTCGCTACTAGAACCGGTGTGGCACGAAGGCGTTGGAACCTGTCGTGGATTTCTGGGTGCATTGGATGCTGTGTGGATGATTGCCCAAATCGGCCTAAACTCTGATGAGCAACTACTGGCTGATCGCGAGTTAGCGTACCGAGTCATGCAACGTGTGTCTGGCCACCATCGCAGCGAGTTACAGAAGAACGTGCGGAAATACGATGTCAATCCGAGGTCACGTTACGCGATCAACTTTCCTCAAGTTGTCTAGCTGTATAGTTCAGTGTCGTAGTTAATAGGTATCGTGCATGGTAGTATTCCAAGTCTACATGTACACTGTACTTCGTATTTCGACCGCGTCTTAGAATGATTTGCACTGAATTTGAAACCAAATCCCATTGAAGTTTCTAAGCTTCACGACTACTTCGTTGCTGCCGAGCGCCAATCAACCCTCGAGTGGATTCTACAACAACACATTTCTACGGGCAAATACTATCCGCTGATCCTTTTTGTTGAACAAATTGATCGTTGATGCCTGTGGGAAGTGCGCCACCGATCAATCGTGATCGGACCTCGAGGAGGCGACACACCGTTGCCTTGAGGTCAAAGAATGTGTACATATACTGTTACCGTGACCTAAGTACTGACACTCGGTGCTTACTGGCCATGATCAACGAGATAAAAAACCCATGTTGAAGTGGATTTCGATCTGTACTTGGGTCTTTCAATCTTATTCCACCGTAAGCAGCGTTTCACCCACAGTGTTAAGAGATGCTTCTTGAAGAAAACCCGTGATCAACTCGTCAGATTGTGAGACAGATGGGTGGACCATTTTGTGTGAAATGATGAGGAAGTTCCCACTGAGACTTTCTGGTAGCCACAAACACAGCTAAGGTCAACATTTGCAAGCATTTGTAAAACCTTGGAACGAAGAGATAGTCAGAAAAATATCTACAAATCGGCTTCCGATGAATTCGTGGGTTGTTTCTGGTATATTAGTCGTGAATCCACCATGAGGCCGGAGCTTGGTTTTCCAGAAATCGTAGTGTGCCGTTAGGTGATTCGTATTCAGGCCTAAGAAGAAAGGCGGTTTAACATTAACAATTCGAACGCGGTAAATCGCGACTTTCCCACGTGTAAAATGGCATCAGTCTCCATTTTGCAGTGATCCAGTCAAGTCCAGTTGTCGACGATGGCAACATTAGCTCAACCTTCTTTTCCGATGTTACCTCGGAAGCACAGCGTGCAGAACGTCGATCATCGAGCTCCGGTATACAATCTTCGCGACTCGTTTGAGCGTCCTAGTAGTATTGGTGACAACCAAGATGTGTACATTGGGGAAGGTCTCATTGACCCTGATGGGGTTGATGCACTTGAGAATTTGGGGGATGAAGACGAAGATGTCCCTCACAAATCACACCACCACCGCCGACGAATTCTTGACTATTTGGCAATTGATGTCGGTGAAAAGTATCTTGACGATATCTACAAAGAAGACGATAGTGGTGAATCGGACGGAGAAGATGGTGGGTTTTACAGTGATGGTCCTCGAGCGTCGCTACATCAATCAAATCATCGTCAAGCGAGTCACTACAGGAAACAAGCGGTGCTGATCAAACCACTTGAAGCGGAACCAGCTCAACTTGATCAGATTGAGGAGGAACATCCTTCACACCCCCGTGTGGAGAAAGAGGTGGCATGGCAAAAAGTGAGACGGCTTTTGATCGAAGAAGAAGAGAAGGCAGCAACTCGCAAGAAACCAGTTACAACGCACAAAACACACAGAGAAGTAGGTGTGGACTACGATACAGTCAAGCTCTTGGATGTACTAGCACGTTCCGGTAGTGACGATTTGTACAACAAAAGCAGTTCTTCCTCTGATACGTCAAGACGAGATTCACCACACACATTTGCTAGTCATATGGGAAGCAAACTCGCGCAATTTCTCCATCGTGGACAAGCTCAAGGTGCACCATCGTCACCGTATCCTACCAAAGTAGCGGGGTACAGTGAGTTGAACAATGATCTTGTTCCCGGAAGTGTGTCACCTCGATTGATTTTGCTCAGTACCCTGGAGCAGGTGAGCCTAGCATGTCGAACGACGGAGTTGTCCGAGATGTCGATAGCGCGAATTACGTCTCATTTGACCATGATCGACCAGATCGTGCGTGAAGATATGGACCTGCGACAAAAGAGGGGATCTCGTCGACTTTCGAGCACGCAGTGTACTAACGAGTCAAGCGAGAATGAGTACCGACACGCGACGTATTCGGTAAAGATGCCTCGAACTTTGATTGCACCTACTGTGCGTAGTTCTTTCAAGGCGTTCGTCTCTGCTCAAGATCTTACCGACACATTGGCAGCTTTCAACAATCTTATCGCCGACTGTGGTCTCAATGGCGCTAAGCTACAGGAACCATGGCATGTGTACTTCCACATCAGGAATGCAGTGTATGGCAGGCTGGGTTTCCGTCAGAAACAGCTCTTCAGGCTGCTGGACGCTCGATTCAACCTCGAAGTGTACAAGTTAAGGCCAGTCTCCACTAAACGAGTGTGTGTTGTTGGTGCTGGACCTGTTGGTTTGCGTGCAGCAGTTGAATTGGCACTACTTGGCGGAAATGTATCCGTTCTGGAGAAGCGAACCAAGTTCAGTCGTGAGAACAGACTTCACCTCTGGCCGTGGGTTGTCCAGGATTTGGCGATGCTAGGCGCGAAGGTTTTGTTTAAGAATTTCTGCAAGTCGAGAACATATTTTCACGTGAGCACTCGACAGCTGCAAGTGATTTTGCTGAAGGTAGCGTTACTGGTTGGTGTCAAAGTCTACTCTGCAACAGGCTTTGAGGGGATCGTTCCTCCCGAAGCCGAGGAAGATGGCAACCCATTCTACTCCATTAAGACAGAGCCTCAAATTCCAGTGGCAGAGTACACTGCGGTGATCGGTGCCACTGGAGTTAACGACCAGTTGGCCAACCCTGGTGGAATCAACCGCTTCGTGTTTTCACAAAAAGAGTCATTGGGCATTGTCTGTTACTTCCCGAACCTGGAAACCCCTGAAGAAATGAAAACTAAGGAGTTTTCGTGGACGGCCCAGTTGAAACACCACATGCTACACAAGATGAGGGAGATTGGCATTGACCTCGAGAACATTGTGTACTTCCGTGGCGAGATGCACTATCTTGTCATGACGCCCAAACGACAAAATTTGCTGGTCCGTGGAGTCGTCAAAACTAACCAAGTAAACTCCAAAGATTTGGTCAAGGATTCCAACGTGAACCAGAGTGTCTTGCATGCGTTCGTTAAGCGAATTGTCGATTTTGCCGGTATCACGAGGAGAACAGACTTCACGCGTGTTAGTTTGTTCGACTTTACGTCGCTTACCCGTGCTGACAAGGCTGCCAGCATCATCTCATCACATGGCAAAAAGCTCTACATTGGTCTTGTTGGAGATTCACTGTTGGAACCAGTATGGCACGAAGGCGTCGGAACCTGTCGCGGGTTTTTGAGCGCACTGGATGGCGCGTGGATGGTTGCCCAGATTGGTAAAATCAAGGACGAGCAGCTACTAGCCGACCGCCAGGTAACTTACGAAGTGATGCAGCGACTTTCAGGCCACCATCGCGATGAAATGCAGAAAAATGTTCGGAAGTACACTGTGGATCCAAGGTCACGCTACATGGTAGATTTCCCTCGCGTTGCCTAGGTGGATGTAGCTCCGTGGCGCTTTTTGTATTTCTAACAACGATGTACTTATTGGAAGACTCGTAATGAATAGTGTGAATAAAAGATTAACTCACGATAATACTGTTTGTTCGAGTCGAGATTTCGTGTTGACTGAACGTGATGGCGTAAGATGTGGTGTTATGTTCATTCCACGTGGATCTTTCGGTGTCAAATGGCATAATATTACGACGTTTCCTTCGTGTAAACGCTCTGACTGATATCGTTTTCCTCTGTACCCTGAGATTTCGACGACTCCGAACGAATGGAAGATCATAGATTCAAGCATTGGCAACCGTAACTAGAGTTTTTAGCATAATTGTTTTTACTTGGCAGTATATAATAAAGCTTTTGTCGTTGCATCACCAACTTTTAGTTAGAGGTTGCTATTAGCAACTTGCTAACCCATCGTACATCCATCCAACTTTGGTAGTATTTGAAACTAATGCACCAGCTTGTAGTTGAGCGCAGCCCTCATGAGTCAGTCACACGTTATGCGATAGTTGAAGCAAAGAAATACATTGCGCCAACCTGTGACCACGTACTTGCTTGACGGCGCACTTGTGCAATGAAACAATAATGTGCTCCATCGGACACTGGGAGGCAGGTCTAAGTAGTACTACTTAGTAAAATACACGTAATGTTGGGGCACGGAATATTGGTTTGTACGATGAGCATCCAACTGCAAACTACTCGTGGATTCATGAAGCTTTTGGGTTTCCCGGTAAGCTTACTGTGTCAATGCCACACGCATGGCTTCCGTCGTCCATGTGATGTGTCCACACTTCATCACATCGTCAACACATGACGATATTTGGTCTCATTGTGTTCGACCCAAGCTCATATCCACGTACGTACGGACCGTCACACAGAGGAGAATTCACGAAGTGAAGCGCAATTACTAGGACGGTATTTGTGGGAACCCCTGCTCACAATATCTGCCATTTGTGTACGTACAACTGGGCCACTACGTGACTGTATTACTTGACATCACAGTCTATGGTGCCTGTAAAGTCCTGAGCACATCTCGCTCACATCTCCCGGACTCCATAAAGGGACAACGACGAAATAAAGCAGCCGCAACTGAAAAACTAGTGATGACGATGACTTATGTAAGTTGTTAGTTCACACCTCTGGTAGAAGTAATGACAACATGCTCTAATGTCATGAACCGTTTGGATCGGAACTGCAGCCCCCTCGACACCGTCGACAAAGCTAGTGCCTCGAAATCGATCGTTCCATTGCCTCTGAACTGTAGCCTCCCAACGTCAATACGCAAAGCTGTGACAAGTACTGTAGACGACGCTGGTCATCGGTGGACCACCGGATCCACCACTTCAATAGCACGCCATGTTTCCCAATGTCCATCTGGTTCAAGTCTGACTGTTTACGTCCGTCACGACATGACACCTTTGGAAATCACGACCTCGCTTGTGAGCAGCAAATGGACGATGGATATCGTGAAATGAAGAAATTTTTGGTGTGTATGATCTTAGTCGAGTATATTCGCTCGCTGAAATCCAGCCACGCTTCATACAACTCCCGTATGTCGGGTAGAAAACACGAATGAAGACCACAACTTCATTCATGTCGTCCCTTGACAGATCTACATCAAGCGATCATGTCTCCATTCAATCATGCGTTCGTTTGCAGAGTACCCACCTCGTCTCTCAGTGTCAATTTTGTTGTGGTTCGATCAAGTAAGTATTCCTCGACGCACAGTTAAAACTCGGAATAATGTCTTCCGACTTGTCTAACAAGTTCATTTCCGGTGGTCATCACCGGGATCGCCGATTTCCGAATCACAGCCAATTTGATCGTCCCAGAGCTATGGATCGTCAAGTTGCGTACATTGGTGAAGGTATCATTGATCCAAACGGTCTTGATTCCTTAGACAACCTCGATATTGATATCGACCATAGGTCTCCACAACGCCGTCGAGAAATGTTAGATGATTTGGCTATCGACGTCGGTGAAAAGTATCTGGATGACATTTACAAAGACAATAGCAACGGTGCTGGAGTCGAGGTTGAACAACTTCGACGTAATTTGGCCTCGTCGTCAATTAATTTACATCAAGTTGGACACCAGGAACAAGTTCGTACGGAGAAGGAGTTAGCATGGCTGAAGGTAAGGCAGCTTTTGATCGAAGAAGAAGAGAAGGCTTCAACGCACAAGCGACCACACGCTAAAAGTACCTGTCGATCCAGAGAACACTCTGTTGTTCGTAAAGAGGGAAATGAGGATAGTTGCGATACAGTCAAATTATTGGATTCCATGGCGCAGTATACGCCTCAATTACCCAGACAACACAACTCATACAGCAGCAGCGTGTCATCTGGTAGATCAGGCCCTGAAGTGGAGGATGAAAGACCACAAACTTTTGCCAGCAAACTTGCACAGTTTCTTGGGGGTGGACACGCATCGGATAATGAAAGTACCAGCTCGAAATCGTCTCAACAATCGTCGTACAGTGGAAGTACGCCTACCCGATGGCAACTACTGGCTACGTTGGAACAAGTGACCAAGACTTGTCAACGAATGGAATTGTCGGATGCAACCATGGCTCGAGTTTCAGCGCATATTAACTCAATCGACCAAATTGTCCGTGAGGACATGAGTAGTCAACAAAGACGAGGTAATCGTCGGCTCTCGAGCACACAGCTCTCGAACGACTCGAGTGATTCTTGTGATACATATTCAGTGATTGATACTCCGTCCGAATATCCTCGAGCTCACGTGGCTCCTACCGCGCGTAGTTCATTCAAAGATTTTGCCGCTGCTCAAGATTTGTCGGGTTTTTGCCGGAGAAGAGTGTTGGTCGATGTTGAAGTTGCGGAGTGTTTGTCTTGTAGTGAAGCCTTGGGCGTTGGTCTCGAGTGCGGGGTAGTGTGTATATTTAATAATGAATTACGTTGGTCTCCCTAAACATGCATGCCTTCCTGTTCTACAGGGGCTTCCTAGTACTTTTGCTTGTTTCTGTTTCTTTTCGTGCCTTTGTTGCTACCCTGCATGTTTTTCTCTTTTTTCTGTGGCACTTCATGTTTATCTAACTAAATGCATGTTCCTTACTACTAAATGTATGTTCCCTACTGCTAAATGCATGGTCACTGTGACTGCTGGCCCGTCAAGGCAGCCGTCGCAGTGACAAGTGCTTCTGACTGCTTAGCAAGCATGCCAGAGCCTTTGCGCCCATGCGCTCTGGCCTGCTTGCTAAGCAGCCAGACGCGGGCATGACATCTCCCCCGGGTTGAGTTCGCCTTGGTGGCTTCGAAACCCTTCTAGGAGTTGTCGCCAATGCGAAACATGTTTGATGTTTGCTTCGCGCTCCCAGGTCGCCTCATGTTCCGGCAACCCATGCCACTTCACGAGCCATTCGCGTTTGCGTCGCCTGGTTCGTCGCTTCAGTAGCTTCTCAATGATGTAGAGTTCTTCTCCAGTCTCGTCGTCCAGTATAATCGGGACTGCCTTTGGAATCGGTCGATTCGGAAAGTCCGTGCGATTTGTCAGGTAGTGAGATAGTAACTCTACGTTGAACGTGGGGTTGAGCCGCTTCATCGTGGCCGGAAGTATCAACTTCGCCACGTTGTCGTTTATCATGCGCTCAATCACAAATGGTCCAACCTTCTTAGCCGCTAGCTTTGCCTTTTTCAGCTCTGTATTCTTGTTAACTGTCTTCAGCGGTAAGTTCTTCGTATCGAGTAGTACCAAGTCGCCTTCTTTGAACACCACTTGTCTGCGCTTGCGATCGTAGTACTCTTTCTGCCGTTCTTGAGCATGCTTCAAATTCTCTTGAGCTTGCTCTACGACCTCTTGTCGTTCTCGTGCAAAGTTCTTTGCAAACTCTGCAAGTATTCCGTCACTCTCGGAGTATACCAGTTCTTTCATCTTCTCAGTTAGGAGATTCGACACTTTGCGTCCTGTATCCACTTCGAAAGGGGTCATCTTCGTAGACGCATTCACAAGTGTTGAATGTGCGTACTCAATTGTTCCAAGATGTTTCACCCAATCATCACCGTGATACGACACCATACACCTAAGTGCATCTTCCAGCACTAGGTTCTGACGTTCCGTTTGACCATCGGCTTGTGCTCTGTGAGCCGTCGTCATGCTCAGCTTGACACCCACTAACTTCATCAGTGACTTCCAAAAGTCCGAAAGGAACTTCGAGTCTCTATCACTGATGATCACCTTTGGTAATCCGTGGTGTCTGACAACAGCATCAAAGAAAACATTCGCTGTGTCCTTTGCGTCAGCCGTCGTGTATGTTGGAGCATACTTTGGTCGTTTGGAGAGCTTGTCCACTATAACGAATATAGCATCGTAACCCTCTGACGCTGGTAAACCCGTGATGAAGTCCATTGACACTACTTCCCAACATTCCTTCGGAGTGGGAATTGGCATCAGCAGTCCTTTCTTCTTCTGGCTGCTGGACTTCCATCGTGCACACGTCTCACATGTGCGTACGTACTCCCTTATGTCCTTATCCATCGTCGGCCAGTAGTACCATTGTGCTGCTTTCAGGTACGTACGTCGACCTCCTGGATGTGCGGACGTTGCTCCATCATGACATTCCATGATGACATCTGTGCGGAGCTTCTTCGACTTCGGCACACAAAGTCGATATACCGTTTCGCCCTTCTTCTGCCTAAAATACAGAAGACCGTTGTGCTTGACGAACTTTTCTTTTTCCGTCCCCTTAGACCACTGCTGCTTGAATGCAGGGTCGTTCGCGTAACCACGCTGGAACTCTCTCTTCGTCTCGCTTGCTAAGTGTGGACTCACAAAATGATAGTCGACGGTGTTGACTTGCTGCTGCGGTACGCCAATCGGACGACTCTCCCCCCGTAAGTCGACATCGTCGAGTAACAAGTGAGAATCTGTGGTTGAAAGGCTCCGTAACACTGAAGACCTCGCTCTATGTTCATTGATGTGCGCCGCATTTTTCTCGCATGCGTCGTCACACTCATGAACCGTATACGTCACGTCGGGTAGAGGTGGTTCCTTATCCTCTTCCTCATCCTTAGCATCCCGCGGCGGACGTGATAGAGCATCTGCCACAACGTTAGCCTTGCCCTTGACATGATGCAAGGTGAACTCAAATTGTGAAAAGTGAGTCAAGAAGCGAGCCATCTTGGGTGACACTCGTGGGTGATGCAACATCCACGAACACGCCGAGTTATCTGTATAGACATCGAATGGTCGTCCATGCAGATAGTGTCTCCACTTCTCCGTAGCCACTTTGATTGCTAGTAGCTCCTTCTCATGCGTAGGCCATCCACGCTCATGTACATCCAACTTCTTCGAGTAGAAGGCAATCGGATGATCTGCTCCATCGTATTTCTGCGATAGAACACCACCAATACAGTGTCCTGATGCATCCGTTGTTACGATGAATGGTCGCTCAAAGTCCGGCAGCTTCAGCGTAGGCGCTTGCTGAAGTGCTAACTTGAGATGCAAATAGCCTTCTTCCACAGGCTTCGACCAATTCCACGGAGTCGATGCTTTCGTTAAATCCCTCAACGGACGAGCAAGTTCAGCAAAATCGTAAATGAATCTACGATAATACCCTGCCAAACCCAAGAAGCTCAACAACTCTTTCCTATTAGTTGGAGTTGGATACTTGGCGATTGCTTCCGTTTTCCTCGGATCAACACTTATTCCTGCCTGAGACACCATGTGTCCTAGGAATGCCACTTCTGTCTGACCGAACGAACACTTCGACAAATGAGCATACAACTGTTCACGTCGCAGTACTTCACAGACTGCACGTAAATGCTCCACATGCTCTTCCATACTCTTGGAGAAGACGCATATGTCATCGAGATACACAACAACGAACTCGAATTTGTCGAACAGCGCGTGCATCAAACGAGACCATGTTCCAGGCATGCCTGCCACTCCCATAGGTGCAACACACCACTGGTACGTCTCTTTGTGCGTTCGAAACGCTGTGTACGGTCGACTTGACTTTACCACCCTCATCTGATGATATCCCTGCGCTAGGTCGATCAACGTGTAGATGACACAACCTACCATCTTATCGAAAAGTTCTTCGATTAGAGGCAAAGGAATCTTGGCGATAACAGTCACACTGTTGAGATAGCGGTAGTCGAACACCCAACGTAACGGAATTTGCTGATTCCCGCTACGTAACCACTCAGCTCTCTTCGGCATTCTTCCCGTAACCGGATCCTTCTTTGGAATTGCGAAGATATTCGAAACCCATGGCGAGTTCGAAACTTCGATCCAACCCTTTCGCAATTTGTCTTTGACGAATTCCTCAAAAGCATCCTGTTCCATTTTTGACATCCGGAACGGAGCTCGAGTACTCGGTTGCGCTCCCTTCTTCAGCGTAAGCTCAAAATTAACTTCACGCATCGGAGGCAATCCATCCGGTAACTGTTCAGGAAATACATCCTTGAACTCTTCTGCTACGACTTTCCTAATCGGCTCTGGAATCACTTCCAGATCGGGCACGATTTGTAGCTTTACTCTGAACACTTGTTCATACTCGCCTGCGTTCAAGGTATTCGTGAACGTAGGTCCATCGACGTCCATAAACTGCATACGTTCTGGTATTACTACCTCTTCCGTCTGCCAGTTCACTTGTGGATTGAACTCTTCAAACCACGGTTTTCCAAATATGACGTCGTGCGATTCTGACAGTTTCCATTCCACGAATTCCATCGTCGGAAAGAAATAACCGTCCATGCTCACTGGTGCTTCAACATGCTTGACATCCGTCAGTGGAGTCAACGTCCCATCAAAGCGTTGAGCCTGTAAGCGTCTTGACAACAGTACGGTGCTCGCCAACCCTGGCTTAATCATGTTCGTACTTGCACCCGTGTCCAACAGAATACGGACATCTTTGCCATTGACGCGACCCTTCTTAATGAAAAGGTTACTCTTGTGTTCGGACTTCACTGCGTTGACCTTAACGTCGGTCGGTACACTTGACGTTGGTCGCGATCCTTGCTTAACCACGTCGTCTTCTGGATGCGTCACAGGCAATCCAGACTCCTGCTCTGGCGGCGATCCGCACACACCAGACTCATCTACTGAATGCATCGCATGCCATTCAGGCTTCCGCTCTGGTGGTGATCCGCACACACCAGGCTCCTCTTCCGAATGCATCGCATGCAATTCGGGTTCCCTTACTGACTGTAGTCCACACAGGCCAGTCTCCTCTGTCGTTTCCGACACTGCAGTGAAAGTCTTTTCCACTTCCTTACGCGTCTGTTCGATGAAGGCTTGTAGCACATCTGCTTGCTCCTGGATGTCAACAACGTTCATCGTCACGCGGTCCATGATGACAGCGTTTACCTTATCGTCATCGTCTTCGCGAACCATGTTCATTCGCGTGTTACCCCCTCTTTGCGCCTGACCCGAGTAGTTATACTTCGGCGCGCTACGTCTTGCTGTCTGCATCGGCTGCGCAGGACAGTTCCTGGCCCGATGAGCAGAACTACCACACCTGAAACACAAGTTTCGGCGCTTACACTCCTCTTTCGATGGCACCCTCACGTTGTCGATCTCCATCGGCACAGGTCCATCGTCACTACTCTTCGATCGTCTGTTGTCATACGATCGGTACCTTGGTCTGTCGCGTGCTCCATCTGAGCGTCCTCGATGCGAGTGAGACCGGTCATAGTCGAGCGCTACTGTTATAGCGTCGGTCAACGTTGCACTTCTGCGATACTGGACTTCTTCGCGGATACTCGAGGGTAGACCACGTAGGAAATACATGATCTTGTCCAGTTCGCTCATCTCCTTGACTTGAGTAATCAAGTGCCTAAACCTGCTGATATAGTCAGGCAAATCCTTGCACTGTCGCTCCTTCAAGTCATTCATCTGATCACGGAGACGTTCTTGCAAATCCGGAGGCACAAATTCCTCTTCTAACTTCTCAAAGAAGTCTTCGACACTCTTCACATCGTCCTTCTTGACGATGTACCACTGCGCAGCTCCGTACTTCAGCGACCCCGCCAATACAGCCAAAATGCGTTTACCCAACTTACTATCCTTCCAGTCTATGCCTTTCGCTAAAAAGTATTGCTCAACCTGCTCCCGGTATAGTTGGAACGATTCCTTGAGCGTCCCCCCGTAGCTGGGTAACTTGATCCCATCCAGCTTTAACCCAGACAGCTGCCGTGACTTACGCAGCTCGTCGATGAGTTCTGTCTGTTTCTCCATGGCCGCTAGCATACTATGCATCAGCTGGGCCGGGTCTGCCATACTTGAGACCTTGAAACTTTATACCTTGAAACTGTATACCTCGAAACTGTATACCTTGAAACTTGATACCGGTGAGAGCAACTACTTTCTAAGAGGCACTGACTTAAAGAAAGTAAAGAGAAAACCTGTTAAAGGAAATAACCTATACTACTTCCTAATTTGACTGTATGCGATTGGGCAGGTCGTTGACTTGAGAACTTCCACGTTGAAGTTGGCTACTGAACCACCAGTACAGCTTCACAAATGCCGTCTAAGATTTTAAGGAGCTTACTAAAGCAAGCCCTAACCGCTCCTAGAAGCAGTACTTAGTACGTAGGCAAGAAAGGTTATAGTACAGTGGTCACGATTTGAGGCAAGGTTCACCGGGGCTGGTTACACGTATGCAACACGATGCCCACCAGATCCGCTCCCCTAGCAGCAAAGCACGAAGCGCTTGGTCACAGCAGTCTCCAGCAACACTTCCCCCCGAAGTGCTACCAAATGTCGGGTTTTTGCCGGAGAAGAGTGTTGGTCGATGTTGAAGTTGCGGAGTGTTTGTCTTGTAGTGAAGCCTTGGGCGTTGGTCTCGAGTGCGGGGTAGTGTGTATATTTAATAATGAATTACGTTGGTCTCCCTAAACATGCATGCCTTCCTGTTCTACAGGGGCTTCCTAGTACTTTTGCTTGTTTCTGTTTCTTTTCGTGCCTTTGTTGCTACCCTGCATGTTTTTCTCTTTTTTCTGTGGCACTTCATGTTTATCTAACTAAATGCATGTTCCTTACTACTAAATGTATGTTCCCTACTGCTAAATGCATGGTCACTGTGACTGCTGGCCCGTCAAGGCAGCCGTCGCAGTGACAAGTGCTTCTGACTGCTTAGCAAGCATGCCAGAGCCTTTGCGCCCATGCGCTCTGGCCTGCTTGCTAAGCAGCCAGACGCGGGCATGACAAGATTTGTGCGATACTTTGGCAGCTTTCAACAATCTGAAAGCTGACTGTGGTCTTGACGGTATCAAATTGCAGGAACCATGGCACATGTATTATCACATCCGAGATGCAGTGTACAACAAGCTTGGTTTCCGATTGAGACAGCTCTTCAAACTTCTAGACGTACGATTCACGCTCGATGTGTACAAACGACGACCTGCCGTCAACAAAAGAATTTGTATCGTTGGTGCTGGTCCTGTTGGCTTGCGTGCAGCAGTCGAATTGGCATTACTTGGAGGTAATGTATCCGTTCTGGAGAAGCGGACCAAGTTCAGTCGTGAAAATATGCTCCACCTGTGGCCGTGGGTAGTTCAGGACCTGGCGTCGTTGGGAGCAAAAGTGCTGTTTAAGAACTTCTGCAAGTCGAGAACGTATTTTCACGTGAGTACTCGGCAGTTGCAAGTCATTCTGCTTAAAGTGGCACTACTAGTTGGTGTCAAGGTTTACTCAGCAACAGGCTTCGAATCTATTGTGTCTCCTCAACAGGAGGAAAGCGGAGGGAATCCGTTCTACTCCATTAAAACGGAGCCTCAGATCGCAATGGTAGAGTTCACTGCGGTTCTCGGTGCTACTGGAACGAACAACCAATTGGCAGAACCTGCTGGTATCAACCGCTTTGTATTTTGCCGTAACGAATCGCTGGGCATTGTCTGCTACTTCCCGAACCTGGAAACTCCTGAGGAAATGAAAACCAAGGAATTCTCGTGGACTGTTCAATTGAAACATCAAATGCTGCATAAGATGCGTGAAACTGGCCTTGACCTCGAAAACATCGTGTATTTCCGAGGTGAGATGCACTATTTAGTCATGACGCCAAAGCGACAGAACCTGCTCGCCCATGGAGTGGTGAACAAAAACTACCCGGACTCGAAAGACCTCGTCAGAAAGGAGAACGTCAATCTTACAGCTCTTCATGCTTTCGTTAAAAGCATCGTTAGGTTCGCAGGTATCCCTAGAAAAACGGATTTCACGCGTGTTAGTCTACTAGACTTCAGCTCGCTCACTCGTGCTGACAAGGCTGTGAGTATCATGTCGTCCCATGGCAAGAAACTCTACGTTGGTCTCATTGGTGACTCGTTGCTGGAACCTGTGTGGCACGAGGGTGTGGGTACATGTCGAGGTTTCCTGAGTGCATTGGACGGTGCTTGGATGATCGCTCAAATTGGTAGGGAGGCGGACGAACAGCTACTGGCTGATCGAGCTAAAACATACCAAGTTATGCAGCGTCTTTCAGGTCACAACCGCGATGAGATGCAGAAGAACGTACGGAAGTACACTGTGGATCCGAGATCGCGGTACTCCATTGATTTTTCTAGAGTTGTGTAGATAAGCATAACAAAACATCATTTAGCCTATTGTGATATGCCATGACGTGTGTTCTCGACGGTCTACATGGTTCTTTCTTAGCAAGAAAATTTGACAAAACTGATCTTCTACTGACCCACGAATTCGTCGGAAGTCGATTTGTAGATATTTTTCTGACTATCTCTTCGTTCCAAGGTTTTACAAATGCTTGCAAATGTTGACCTTAGCTGTGTTTGTGGTTACCAGAAAGTCTCAGTGGGAACTTCCTCATCATTTCACACAAAATGGTCCACCCATCTGTCTCACAATCTGACGAGTTGATCACGGGTTTTCTTCAAGAAGCATCTCTTAACACTGTGGGTGAAACGCTGCTTACGGTGGAATAAGATTGAAAGACCCAAAGTACAGATCGAAATCCACTTCAACATGGGTTTTTTATCTCGTTGATCATGGCCAGTAAGCACCGAGTGTCAGTACTTAGGTCACGGTAACAGTATATGTACACATTCTTTGACCTCAAGGCAACGGTGTGTCGCCTCCTCGAGGTCCGATCACGATTGATCGGTGGCGCACTTCCCACAGGCATCAACGATCAATTTGTTCAACAAAAAGGATCAGCGGATAGTATTTGCCCGTAGAAATGTGTTGTTGTAGAATCCACTCGAGGGTTGATTGGCGCTCGGCAGCAACGAAGTAGTCGTGAAGCTTAGAAACTTCAATGGGATTTGGTTTCAAATTCAGTGCAAATCATTCTAAGACGCGGTCGAAATACGAAGTACAGTGTACATGTAGACTTGGAATACTACCATGCACGATACCTATTAACTACGACACTGAACTATACAGCTAGACAACTTGAGGAAAGTTGATCGCGTAACGTGACCTCGGATTGACATCGTATTTCCGCACGTTCTTCTGTAACTCGCTGCGATGGTGGCCAGACACACGTTGCATGACTCGGTACGCTAACTCGCGATCAGCCAGTAGTTGCTCATCAGAGTTTAGGCCGATTTGGGCAATCATCCACACAGCATCCAATGCACCCAGAAATCCACGACAGGTTCCAACGCCTTCGTGCCACACCGGTTCTAGTAGCGAATCTCCGATCAAACCCACGTAGAGCTTCTTGCCATGTGAAGTGAGAATACTCGCAGGCTTTTCAGCACGGGTCAGCGAGCTGAAGTCAAACAAACTGACACGCGTGAAGTCCGTTCTTCTAGGAATACCAGCAAACTCGACAACTCGCTTGACGAAGGCGTGCAAGGATCTCTGACTGACATTCGTGTCGCCAACCAAGTCTTTTGAGTGGGGGAGATTTTGCTTCACCACGCCACGTACCAACAAGTTCTGTCGTTTCGGCGTCATCACGAGGTAGTGCATTTCGCCGCGGAAGTACACGATGTTCTCGAGGTCGACTCCGATCTCACGCATTTTGTGCAGCATGTGATGCTTGAGCTGTGCTGTCCACGAGAATTCCTTCACCTTCATCTCCTCAGGTGTTTCTAGGTTCGGGAAGTAGCAGACAATACCCAATGACTCTTTCTGAGAAAACACGAAGCGATTGAGACCTGCAGGTTCCGCCAACTGATCATTCACTCCAGTAGCACCCAGAACAGCGGTGAACTCCTTCACTGGAATCTGCGGCTCCGTTTTGATACTATAGAACGGTTTGCCGCGATTCCCATTCATTTTCGGTGGCAAAATGGACTCAAAACCCGTCGCCGAGTACACCTTGACACCAACCAATAACGCTACCTTCAGCAGAAGTACTTGCAACTGTCGAGTACTCACGTGAAAGTACGTTCTCGACTTACAGAAGTTCTTAAACAACACTTTTGCTCCCAACGACGCCAGATCCTGAACTACCCACGGCCAGAGGTGAAGTCTGTTCTCGCGACTGAATTTGGTTCGCTTCTCCACGACCGATACGTGGCCTCCAAGTAGTGCTAACTCGACTGCTGCGCGAAGCCCAACAGGTCCAGCTCCAACAACGCACACACTTTTGTTGGCAGTTGGTCTTTGTTTGTACACGTCCAAGTTGAGTCGCGCATCCAACAGCCTGAAAAGCTGCTTCTGACGGAAACCCAAGTTGTAGTACACAACCGCCCTGATGTGGTAGTACAGGTGCCATGGTTCGTTCATCTGGGCACTATTGAGACCGCAGTCAGTCAAAAGATTGTTGAAAGCTGCCAGTGTATCACACAAATCTTGGGCAGCGACGAAGGCCTTGAACGAGTTGCGCACTGTTGGTGCCACATTTTCCCGACGATGCTCCAACATTGGAATTCTCGGCTCACGAAGTTCATAGCCACTCGAGTCACTTGACCACTGGGAGTTAGAAACTCGTCGAAATCCGTTCTTCTGTTGACTGATGTCCTCACGCGCAATGTGATCGATAGCAGCTAGATGAGCTGAAATTCGCGCAATCGACGACTCGGAAAGCTCTGTTCTTTGGCATGTTTGGTTAGTCTTCCCAACGAAGCCAACAGCCAGTGAGTCGATTGATTCTCTCCGTGTGAAGACGACTGTGAGACGAAAGAACTCGTCGTTGAGCTTTCATTATCCGTAACTTGTTTGTGTTGCAGGAATTGCACCAGTTTGTTCCCCATCCGATCGATACGACTTGCAAATGTCTGTGGCGCATAGTTGACGTCTGGCCCAGAAACACCAGAAGAAGCACTGCTGTTGCTGTACATGTCCTCCATTCCAGGACCTGCAAGAAGATCTAATAGTCTGACCGCTCCAACGTCCGAGCCTTCATCAAAGGAACCAGTCATGCTCTGTCCACGTGAATTGTTCTCTTCTTCCTCAATCAAGTGCTGTCTAACTTTCTGCAGAGCCAATTCTTTTTGCTTTGAACCACTATGGGATCGTGTTCGTTGATGTCCATTCTTGTGGAACCCGGTGCTATTACCATCGTCTTCTTTGTAGATATCGTCAAGATACTTTTCGCCGACGTCAATCGCCAAAGAGTCCAGCAGACTTCGGCGGTGATCGTCATTACCATGACTGACACCACTGAGATCGATGAGACCTTCACCGACGTACATGTCCTGGTTGTCACCGAAGCTGGTACGCACGAATGAACTACCGGATTGAGTGCGCACAGGAGGTCTACGCTCAACCTTTTGCACGCTGTGCTTCATCGGTAGTGCCGGTAACGCGGGTGAGGCCAATTGGGTCAGCGTCGCCATCTTTTAAAAGGTTTGAGCTAGCTTGAAAATCTCCCGAGGGAGTTGACGACACACCCGCAAAATAGGAACTGAGATGAAACTTGATCATGCCGACCTTGCGGGAATACACGTGACATGATATCTTGATGGTGTCAAAGCACACTCTTAGTCTAAGAGTCTTAGACCTGGGATTGACCCACCTTGCGACTAACTTAATGTGTTGAACTGCTAAGTCATGAGTATCCGTTATCTGACTAGTTCCCTTGTGAACTGACTACTTGTCCAACTTGCTGCCTTTCATAGGTTTACAAGCTGACCTTAGTTGTTCAAACCAGAAGGGAAGTACACTACTTCTGTGACGTAGTGGTCAATACAGCCACTACGCCAAATTTTAAGATCAGCTGGCCAGATTACTATGGCTCAGCGTAATCTTGAATTTTTACATTTTCATATGTCTACGAGTCTATTGGCTATATGTGGTTGCAGTTGCCACTTCAACAGTTCTTATACGTCTTTTCATTGGATGTAAATCCTCAGGATTGGCAACATTCCAGTTACCATCCGGATATTTTGATTATGGGACGCTATGGGAAAATTCTGGTTCAGCCACGCCGAGGCTTCGCAGGATTTCATTGGCAGAGAAAGATAACAGTAGGATTTGAGAAAGATAGTTTTTAGGATAGGACCTGGATACTTGGGTGCAGGTCTAGTCACCCAGGATCGTTGGTTGCGAGACAACTACTGCTAGCGCCAACAAAACTAACTCAATCAATCACTTCTCAATTTTCCTCTTCTGTACAAGTCAACTCCTCCAGCAAGATCACGACTGCAGCGCCGCCGCTGCCCACTCGACTCCGCCTCCGACTCGCCACCGCCTCCGACCTCAACTCTTCGTCAAGGCCGCCAACGACTGCTTCCTCCGTTTGGCTGGCCTGAGATCGTCACATAGTAGCACTTGACGTGTCAAGCTTCGGTTCAAGTTCAAGAGTCGAAGACTGGTATTGCCTCTAAGCACGAGCTTTAACGTTCGGTGGTTCGTTGGTGTGGTTGCGTACTAGGTGTGTTCAGCACATTCAGAACTCCATTCCTTGGGTTAAAGGGTATAACGCTTCGGCTAATCCCCCCTTGGTTACTGCGGAGAATAACTTCTGAGTAGTTCACACTTGGTTTCGCTTGATCTACACTCGTTGCTACTGAACTTGTTTTAGCCGGCATTCTTGCATGGGTAAGCGAAAGACTCGCCAACCCGAAGCACCGTTTATCAACGACACCAAGTCCTTGACGACCCGCAGTGACACGCTCGACAAACTACGCCAGGACTTGTGGTTGACGACGCAGAAGCAGCTCAAGATCGTTCAACTCATCCGGAACGAAATTCCAGATTGCAAGGACTCCAACGCCAGGAACGTCTTGCACGATACGACTGAACTGCTAAAACATCGTATAAGCCAGACGCAGACTATCCTGGAAGGAACTTTCGACCACTCCATCCAGCTCGACAAGAAGCGTAGACTTAAGAAACAAAAAAAGTAGTTTCTTTTCTTTTCTTCTTCTTCATTGGGGTTTCGGTAGACCTTATCAATACGCGCTGAGAAGTCCAGCAGTTATGGCTCAAAGAAGAAGCCGTGCCGCTGAGCGCCCGTCCCCGAACCCTCGTCCTCGGCAGCAAAGCAGAATGAATGCGCCGAGTGATGCAGATGCATCACGACCAAGTACAGAAGCACCGGCGGACACTGCGGCTCCGGCTGCACATACTACCCAAGCTTCAGGCCCTGATGCGATGTCAATGCAGCAGTTGCTAGTGTTTATAACGCAACAGCAGCAAGCCGCCCAAGCCCAGATGCAAGCTCAGCTGCAAGCGCAAATGCAGCAAGCTAACGCAAGGTTCGAGTATCTGATGGCGGCGCGGGGTGATCAGAAGAAGAAGGACCCGCCGATGTATGAAGGCAAATACGGCGAAGATATCGAGTTGTGGATCTTCGCCACCGAGCAGTACTACGCAAGCAGACGTGAGTTAATGGAGGCCGATTCGTCTGGTTTCGTAACGATAATCTCCAGCAACTTAGGCAAGTCAGTGTTGAACTGGTATCGCGCTTTTATAACCGAGTGCGAGAGAGCGAATAAGGCTCCCACGTGGTCGTTGTTTAAACAACAACTGCGCACGCGCTTTCGACCTAGGGACTTCGAGTATGATCTTCGTGAGAGACTGTTTCGTCTCAAACAGAACGAGACTATTCACGAGTATGTCTCTAAGTTTCAAGACTTACTGTCGCAGACAGAATTGGCGATCAGTGAGTTGGAGAAACGTTTCTTTTTTCAGAACGGATTACGTGAAGAAACAGCAAAGAAGATCAAAGAAGAGAGTCCATCAACGCTACAAGAAGCCATTGAAATTGCGTCGAATTTCGAGTTTGCACACTACTCGGGAAAACCCCCTAGAGCTCCTGCGAAAGGTTCGCAAGGATCGTCAAGCTCGGGGCATCGTCCGCCTAAATCGAAACAGCAGAACAATAAGCATTACGAAAAGAAGAAAGGCGCGAACGATGATTGGAAGAAGAAAGCTACATGCAGAAATTGTGGCAAGGTTGGTCACATTTCTCCAGATTGTAGTCAGCCGAAACGTACTGAAGCGAATCGGTATATGCAGGGCGCAGTGTATGCGATCCTAGAGGCTGAAGCTCGAGCATTCAAGACGGAAGACCAAGAGAGGCCCGTCACGATATTCATTGACAACGGCAGTAGCCTGAACGGCGTAACTGAGGAGTTAGTGAAGAAGCTTGAGTTGGATGTCACTGAAGGTGACATGATGCAAGTTGATCTCGGTTATGATCAAGTTGTGCATCGTCCACGTCGGACTGTAGAGATGTCTCTACAGTTACCAGGATTTCCCTTGACAACGGGAACATTCCAAGTCATGCCTGTTCCTGAGGAAAAGGACGTCGTTTTAGGCATGATGTGGCTGCGGGAGCAGAACCCTGATATCGACTGGAGTACTGGACAGATTGCACCTCGCATTAACGTGGAGAACACGCAGACTGTGAAGTTGAGACTGCCGAAGACACGTCCAGCCCGTTGGGTGGCAGGACAACGCCGTGCCAGAATTGCGCAGAGCCGCGAGATCTTCAACTACTATCGGCAGCATGGTCACAACGGCCAGTTTGGGCGAACGAAGATTATTTCGTCCAACCAGTTCCAGCAAATGTTGCGTAGGAACAAGGATATTGAAGCAGTGTTTGTAATCAATCCGCATGATTCGGAGAAGGCTGAACGCTTCAAGAGTCAAGGATGGGATGCTCTCAAGGGCAATCCGGCGTATGAGACGCTACTGAAGTATGCGGATACGGTTTTCCGTACGGAACTTCCGAATGAGACACCGCCAGTACGAGAAGGTATTGAGCATGAGATTTTGCTCAAACCTGGTACTACGCCTATTTCGGTCAAACAATGGCGCCAAAGTCCTGATCAGAGAAAAACGATACAGGAATGGACCAAAGAGATGGTTCAAGCTGGCATCATTCGACCGAGTACGTCAGCCTTTTGTGCACCGACTTTCTGTGTGAAAAAACCAGTTGGTTGGCGAATTGTGCACGACTATCGTCAGTTGAATTTAGCTACGGTTTTACCGGCCATTCCGATGCCTCGCAAAGAAGACACCTTTGATGCGATGGCCGGCAGCTATTGGTACTCGTGCATGGATTTACTCTGGGGTTATTACCAAGTCAAGTTACGAGAAGCAGATATACCCTTCACTGCTTTTTCGACTCCAGACGGTCTTTTTGAATATCTCGTCACACCCATGGGACTCAGTGGCAGCCCAGGGACCTTTAACAGGTTATTACAAAAGGTTTTCAGGGACTTACGTGATGTCATGCGGATTTACTTCGACGACATTTACGTGTACACCAAGAGTGAAGATGTCGACGAGCATATTGCCGCGCTGGACAGAGTATTGAAGCGATGTGAAGAACAGAAACTTTACATCAAACTGTCCAAATGCCAATTTTGCGTGGATGAGATTCCATGTTTAGGCGACTTCGTCGGACGCAACGGCGTTCGAATGGACCCAGACAAGGTGAAGATTATCGCAGATTGGCCAGTTCCCAAGACCAAGAAGCAAATGGAAAGCTTTCTTGGGACAACTGTTTACGTTTCGAGATTCTGCAAGGATTTTGCGCAATTCGCAGGCCCTTTGCATGAAAGTATCAAGGGAAAACGTTCTCGAGATGCTATCGAACTCGATGAGAACCAACTACGGTGTTTTGATGAGTTAAAGAAGCGCTTGTCATCACCTCCGGTTCTCCGTCTTCCTGATGTCACCAAGCCCTTCGGCATTCGAATGGACGCCTCAAATTTTGCAATTGGGGGGGTCTTATTTCAAAAGGAGGGAGAGTTGGAACATCCAGTTGCCTTTACGGGCCGGAAAATGAAACCTGCAGAGCTGAATTACCCAGTGCGCGAACAAGAACTACTCGCAATCATGCATGCGCTGAAGACATGGCGTGTATATCTACTGGACAAGCCCTTCCTTGTTGAAACAGATCATAAGAGCATCGAGATGATTCTTACGCAGAAGACAGCGAATCGACGCATTGCGCGGTGGTTCAATGAACTCGCGGAGTTTCGACCCATGTTCAAGTGGATCCCAGGGGAAACGAATGTAGTCGCAGACGCACTATCAAGAAACCCTGAGTTCGAGCATAAGGCTGCGCAAGTAAGCCTTCAGGAACTTCTTGATACGGCCCAAAACCGTGAAATTGTGGCAACCATGGTAGCAAACAATATGACCGTGGCACAGTCCGCAAAGAAGATGTATGCGTGGAACAAGGACTTACAGCGGATTATTAAGACGCTTAAGCTTGGAGACAACGTTCCGCATTACTCGCTCAATGATGGTGTTTTATACTATCAGACTGGTGAAGATGAAAGTCCGCGATTGTATATTCCAGATGACGAAGATCTGAGAAACCGTGTCATTTGCGAGAACCATGATACAGTAGCAGCAGGCCATCCCGGATCTTACAAGACCTACGTCGCAGTACGAGAGAAGTACTATTGGCCGAGAATGATGAAGTATATCCAGCGTTATTGCAACACTTGTGAAATGTGTCAGCGCAACAAGGCGAGACAAGTGAAACCGCCGGGATTACTTCAACCGCTGGATGTACCAAGAGGTAGATGGATCGACATTTCGATGGATTTCGTTGTGTCCTTACCTTCCAGCAAGGATGGTTATAACGCCATCATGGTCATCGTGGATCGATTGACCAAGCGTGCTAAGTTCATTGCAACGCAGACGACGGACAGCGCAGAAGATACTGCGAATGTTTTCATGAAGAATTATGTAAAAGATCATGGTCTTCCGAAGACGATTGTGTCCGATCGTGACTCCAAATTTACGTCCAAGTTTTGGCAGGCTGTCATAACTGCTATGGGAACGCAGCATAACCTGTCATCAGCGTTTAGACCACAGACGGATGGACAAACGGAACGTACAAACCGTTTTATCGGAGATTATCTTCGAGGAGTCGTTAACCCAGCCCAGAGCGATTGGGATGAGTTTATTCATATGGCAGAGTTTGCCTACAATCGACGTGTGCATGCTACGATTGGTATGTCACCGTTTGAAGCGGATCTTGGGTATATTCCATACATGCCCGACGATGTAGTGTCAGATCCGGAATTCAAGAAGTTGGAGAAAGCAGCAAGAGAGTTTTTACTCCGACAAGAAGCCTTCCTCAAGGTCGCGCAAGACCGTATGAGTGAAGCCCAAGAGCGCATGAAGTATTATTACGACAGAAACAGACTTGTCCAAGACTTCAAAACTGGCGACATGGTGTTACTAGACGGAAAGAATTTGGATATCCGTCATAAGGGGTACACACAATCGAAGAAGTTAGCTCCGAGGTTCATTGGGCCATTTCCTGTCCAGAAGAAGGTATCTCGTGACTCGTATGAGTTGGGATTATCGAAGAACCTGAAGTTGCATCCAGTTTTCCATACGTCACTGTTGAAACCGTATCGCAAAGATCCAAAGCGCCGACAGAAGGTGAACAAGGTTGTGCTAGCCGATGGAACGGAAGGACAACTGGTTGAATCTGTAGTTAACCACCGCAAGCGCAAGGGAAAGATGCAGTACCAGATTTGGTGGCTCGGTGAAACGAAGAAGGACGCAACATGGGAACCAGTTGAGAACCTGAAACAGATCCCAGGACTCATCGACCTCTATTGGAAATCCAAGAAAAGAGAGAAGCCCTTTTAGGAGGTGGTGCTTTCTCGAAAGGAGGTCATGTGACGTAGTGGTCAATACAGCCACTACGCCAAATTTTAAGATCAGCTGGCCAGATTACTATGGCTCAGCGTAATCTTGAATTTTTACATTTTCATATGTCTACGAGTCTATTGGCTATATGTGGTTGCAGTTGCCACTTCAACAGTTCTTATACGTCTTTTCATTGGATGTAAATCCTCAGGATTGGCAACATTCCAGTTACCATCCGGATATTTTGATTATGGGACGCTATGGGAAAATTCTGGTTCAGCCACGCCGAGGCTTCGCAGGATTTCATTGGCAGAGAAAGATAACAGTAGGATTTGAGAAAGATAGTTTTTAGGATAGGACCTGGATACTTGGGTGCAGGTCTAGTCACCCAGGATCGTTGGTTGCGAGACAACTACTGCTAGCGCCAACAAAACTAACTCAATCAATCACTTCTCAATTTTCCTCTTCTGTACAAGTCAACTCCTCCAGCAAGATCACGACTGCAGCGCCGCCGCTGCCCACTCGACTCCGCCTCCGACTCGCCACCGCCTCCGACCTCAACTCTTCGTCAAGGCCGCCAACGACTGCTTCCTCCGTTTGGCTGGCCTGAGATCGTCACAACTTCTACGTATATATTGCAGACTGGGCACTCTTTCTTTCGCGCAGTGGTCCACCAGGAATACAGTAGTTCCTTCAATGTACCTCGTACTAGTATAGTGAAATATTTGAACTATTGTGTAGCTCTAGCTCTATCACGACAGATTCATGGGTGTCTGCTGCTGTCCATTCGGCCAAGCTTAGAATGAGCGTATTTCATTCTTTGACGAAGATGTTTGGGAGATAAATAGAGATCCACACGCATCTCTATTTCTCTCTATAGCATTTCTCGCTACTGTAACCGCCTGTGCATTCGAAAGTGTGAATTGCTCGTTGTGAACAGATCTGCAGCAGGTTGAAATCATCAATAGGTGCAGAATGATCTCACAACCAAGGATCAACAGGATAGATGTGGTGGAGTCGAAATGCATAGAAAATATCCGACGTGACTAAGGACTCAACCATCTCGCTGTTGCGAAGACACGAGGTGGTTGAGATGGAGAGCAGACCAATATGACGAGTCTTAAATTCATCTTCAGAACGTCACTGAAGAAACAATCTTGATCGTGCTTCTTCCGAGTACAACCGTTCGACACGGGCGGAAATTTTGATGGTGCTCATTCTAGAAGTCTGACGAGTCTGACTGGCAGGCTGGACTGTAAAGGACTACAAAACTACAGTCCATTCAATGTATCGAACAAGTCGAATCTGGGTAAAGTGTTTCTCGCGACCAGAGTAAAGTAAGATGATTGCGAAATTGAGGAGTTGTTTATCGTGCACGAAATGCTCGAGATGGAGGCGGTTAGTGACGTTTTTGCCTCTGTTGCTTGATTGTGAATCTACACAATGAGGTGTCAAACATGCAACTAACAGTCCTTAATGAGGATGCCCATTGGGTTTGCGTTTGTTCAACGGAATACTAAGATGGAACGAAGACATCTCGATCCATTAGTGCACGTAGTGAGTCACAATTGTATGGAGTGCGTTTAAGTTCTTTGTATCAAGTGACTCGATCAATTTCATTCAAAGCAACATTACATGATGATTGTAGGCCCCAAGCGCGTTGTTTAGTGACTCAGTCGCTATCATCCAAACTATTGCTCAATTAAATATGTTGCGATCAAAGGGAAGCAAGTTTTTAAAGTTAAGCAACTAGCTTGGAGCCTAGCTTGGAGCTTTGTTGCAGCCAGTGTGCGAATCACACAAACTCATCACCAATGTTCTGACGGCCATTTCGACAAAAGACTCGAAAGACCAACAAACGTGCGGTGACAGCCGGTGCATTCGGACGAATTATCTGAGTGTCGTTACTATCAACCAACGCGCCAACGACGAGTGATGTTGGTTACCTGCCACTATATCCCGTTGACGCAGTCCATGGCTTTCACCTACTCAGCTCTTTCGCGCGTACTGGCTTCCGAACCGGTTACACCAACTCGACTGGCAGCTCTTTCATCCCTACAGCAATCGCGAACATATCTCCTTCTCGTGTCTTCTGCATGGTGTTTTCACGTATTCGCTTTTGCTTGTCGTTCACTGCACGACGTAAGTCATTCTCCCATGCTTGTCATGTGTCATTCGACGATATTCGCGCAACGGCCTTGACGGAAGCGCATGATTTGATGCGTTTGCGTCGAGGTAGTACTATCTGCAACCTCCATCACACGTACAGGTACGTCGCCAATGCATCATGACTACTAACAGTACATCAAAACCACTGGGGTAGGAATGCTTAACCTATTCAATAATTTATTGGTTTTACAATTGCAGACGTCAATTTATCCAAACACCTCCTAAGATGTATACTTTTGGCCATTTAATCTCCTGATTGGTCAAAATCTTTCACAAAAATGGCGCCAAAAGCTTGTCATTCTGCAATTATTGTTGAAGAGCTCGCATATGGCTCGTGGCAATGCTCTTCTATTGCAACGCTGGGAGTTCCTCACTCCGTGGCTGGAAATCCTAGCTCGTCGTATTAAATACAAGCAAATTGCTCAAGTAGAAGAAGTGTGGGAGACGGAGAAGCGCATTCTCGAGGTCACTTTACCCTACAAATTGAGTAGCAAGTACGAGAGCTACAGTCATGGCGAGTTCCTCTACGAGTTAAGAGAAATCCGAGAAGCTTTAGCTCTAGTGGCTACTGTGGCTCATATTGACCAAGAAGCTTGGAAGTTTGTGTTGAATAAAATATGGGGCGTCGGATTGGGCAAGAAAGGCTCGGAAGAGCTGGAGCAAGAGATCCCAGCGAGATTTGTGCTTGTGTTTGACCCTTTAGCAGGTTATTCTCGTGGTTCGAACCCTTTTGATGAAGAGAATGTAGCCATTCTCAATGATTTAGTCTTCTTTTGTGGAACTGAACAACGCAAACATCCCACACCAGAGTTTCTTACGGGTCTGAGGGATATTGCAGCAAGAGCTGATGCCAAGATATTTTCAAGAGGGAAACCTGGATTGGACGTTAAAATTCCGATCCAAGTGGCTTTTTCAGATGGAGGGATGATGTCGAGTAGACAATTCTCAAGTATCATCAACGCGGAAAATGCAATCAAGGAGATGTGGAGAATATACGAGCAGAGTAGTGGAAATTCTACTGTCGAGAGTAGAACGATTCGATGTACTTTTGAACTTGGGCCGATGATAGCAAAGAAAACCGATACATTCGGGTATTATTCACTAGCACCGAAATTGCAGAAAATGGTGCGTCAGGACAACGTGTGGTTCTCACAAATGACTCTGTCTCCTGGATGTGGTGACACTCATGGCGGTCTTCATAAAGCACGGGACACTTTCAGAGAACTCGTGACTGCGGTGTTTGACTTTGAGCGTCGGAGTCCTCGACGAGCAAGCACACGTCTGTATTCTGATCGAGGAGCGTATATTCGAGATGGTAGCCCACTCCAGGTGAACCACGTCGAGTTCACAAGTTACACCGGGATGATGACAGACGATTTTGCTGCGATACTGTCTGCGATGGTGATCAATCAAACAGCCAAGAAGTTCTCGATTCGAGGCGAAAAGAGAGCTATTACAAACTCGAAACAGTGGAAATGGTTGGCTTATGGTCTCTTCTCAAAGCGAGCGCGAGCTTACTCAGCACTGGAATCTGCAGCACTGAATCAAATTGATTCATTGGGTGATACTGACGTGGAAGCATTCTTGTCCGTGCTGAATTCTGCCCACCCTGAAGAAGCTCTTTGTGGTACTCCAGCTGGTGTTGTCGAAGAGAGAAATGCAACACTGAAAAGCGGATCTTCTATTCAGTGGTGTTTCTCTCGTGGACAACCCGTCGTGAATGATAGGCATAAACGCATTAAAGTGGAATCAGTGATTCGTTGCGTTCGTACTTTCAGCGATGATGGAGAGAGCGAATGGGTGAATGCAATGATCCCCGGTCTTGGAAGATGCCAAGTTCAGCGTGATGATCTCATCTTTGATCTGAGCAGTGCTATCGAAACTCGTCCTGGTGCGCTTAAAACACTCACGATTGGATTTAATAGAGAGGAAGACACATATCCCCGCTCCGATGGCTTGCCACAATTTCTAGCGGCGATTGGTTCTACTCTGAAGAATCTGACGCTGGACGGACCACGACAGGAGATCGACGAGAACGTGATTATTCGGAGCTGTCCTAACCTTCACAAGCTGTCACTGTGTGGTGGAATTATAGACGTTCAACTGGACTTCAGTGACTACCGATATAACAACTTGCCAGTTCCGGAGCTTCAACAATGCCATTGGCACGACGTGAGAACCCTGGCAGCTGATTTAAGTGATGTTAGCAACCCTCTCTCCAAAATTGTACGCCGTGTGCGACTCCGTCTGAATGATCGATGCAAGGGCTGGAGACGCGTTGCAGGTGGCTACGCCTTTGACAACCTTCCAGAAGATATGAAGGCGGTACTTCGTATGTTGTCTGTGAACCGCCACCTGGCATACCTCGACGTTTTGATGTTAACGGATCACCGCAAATATGGTAATGCATTCAAGAAGCAGCACCTAAAGCCTATTGACCTCCCGGCCAAACTGCCTCGAGATGTGAAGCTCGCATTTCTCAGTGTGATTTCCGCCAGAACGATTCCTGCTAGAGCGAAAAGAGCTCGTCGGACATCGCAAACTGAATCAGCAGTTGGTGGTTTAGATCAACGGGTTATTTCCCAGATCTTTTCATTTGCGGGACCTCCAGTTCTTCGTCAGGTGTACTTCCGGACAACCAAACACTACTGGGAGCCGTACGATGATTTCTATGACGACTACTACGAAGAAAGTGATGATGAGGAGCGAGAAGATGATGCCTAGGATACGGCCACTGACCCGAACAACACTCTGATCGAGGCGCTCATCTAAAACTGTCGATTCTTCGAAGTACTCTGAATTTCGAGCGTCATACGCTTCATAGTACTGTACGTTCTTGCGTTCACATCCAAGATTTCGATCGTTCCTAAGTTACCCCCTCAAGTGCGAAGCAAATTCGTTGTGTTCGTTGGGTGTATCCGTGTGTAAATGTTACTTTACCGAGTCAATTATGTCCTCTCATAAATTCGAAAAGGCCAGCGCAGACCCATGAAGTCTATTGTAGTCCCGGGCCTAAAAATGATCAAGTGGTGGGATAATCACCCGGTGTACATGCTGTATGCGGGTGGCAGCGACGAGCATGATCGTATCGTGCGTCAAGCGAAGAGCGGAGAGCAGACTGAAGTTGCGTGTCCAAGGATACTGAAAGATTACCAGACTTTCATGGGCGGGGTCGACGTCTACGACCAACTTCGCCTTCAAAGGTGTGAACTCTAATCATGGTTATTTAATAGCAGTTTGAATTGTATACAGACAGAACTCCCAGAAATGATTCTCTATCAATTGATATGGCGCAATAAGTGATAATAATCTTCAAATCTGGGATCCACCGTTTTCACAAACAGTGCTTTTGTATACTAGTTGATATTCTCTCTTTATTTAAGCTAATAATTGATCATTCCCGCAGACGATTATTAAGAGCTTAGACCGGTTTGAAGTGCGAAGTGATCAGCTCCTGCTTTTTGTTTGCAAGCTTCTTCAGGTTATACTCGAAGATCCATTTGCTTAAGAAGCTTTTCGTCATACTTACAGCACACGTCGTCTCGTTTTCACTCGACAGCCTACGCATGACGACACTGACAGCTGCAGCAAACTCTTCATCGCTTGGAGCGCCTTCCAGTAGAGAATCGGGTGCGTTGGTCACTTCTTGTGCTTCCTCATAAGCATTCTCTGGGCTTGGTATCACAAAATCTAACACTGCATCATCAGAGTAAGCAAAATGCGCTTCATTTTCTCCCGTTGGGTTGAGAATATCATCAATTGAGACAGCATTGGTCAGGTTGAGAGCGTTGACAGCAGCCTGGATGTCAGCTACAGAATCAGCCATGGAGCGCTTTACACTTAATGGATACACACTCGAGCTAGTAGAAAAGTTGCAGGAGAAACCACATTTTCGCCAACAGTTTGCTACAGTATCGGGAGAAACCTCGCTCCACGCCGTCGCAACCCACTTCATTGCTGTCAGAATGTCCACCTTAAACCAGTTTTTCTGTTGCAGGTCAGCTACTTCCAGTGCGTGCATGAGATGAAAACGCCGGTAGTGAGCTTTAAAACAGGCAATGATTCCCCCATCTAATGGCTGTAACACAGCCGTCGCGTTAGGAGGCAGAAAAACCACCTCGACATGGGTAAGCTGGACATCAATGTGCGACGGAGCGTTGTCGATTAGTAGCAAAATCTTACGGTCTTGGCGAGTCATTATCACATTAAGTTTCTGAATCCAGTGGCGAAATATAATAGTAGTCATCCACGCATTTTTGTTGGCATAATAGTGTAAGAAGCCCAGCTCTTGAGCCGATTTTTTATTGAACGCACGAGGCTTCTTTGCATGGCCAATGACTAACGGTTCGAGCATGCTCGAACCAGTCATGTTCGTCGCCAAACCCACCGTAATCCGTGCTTTGTCTTGCTTGACACCACGTGCAGCTCGATCTGGCACTCCAACTGTATAGCGAGGTGCACTTCTGTAAAAAAGGCCAGATTCATCAAAGTTAAACACATCATCCGGGGAGTACTGGTCCAGCTTCTGCTGAATTCGAGCCAAGAACGCTCCTGCTACCTCACTATCGGCACTAGCTGCCTCACCATGTAGTCGGATATGCTTGAAGTCGTGTCGTTTCTTGAAGGCTCCTAGCCACCCAGCAGAGAAGGACAAGTCCTTTGTAGCTAGCCCACGTTCCTTTAGAGCGTCAAAAAGCTGCCGGCCTTTGGCTTGTATGAGCTCATCCGTTATGGGGATGTTGTCTGCCTGTTTGGAGTGCACCCACAGAGCTAGAGCGTCATCAAGTTCAGGGTAAGTGACAGCACGGTTCGTTTTGCGGGTCGCAGATGTAGTTGGAGCTGGTTTGTCCTTGTAAGCGCGTAAAATATTGGAGATGGTTGCCTGTACTGGCGCCTTGGCAAGGTTAAACTTTGTTTTTGCCCACTTTGCGAGCTCAATCTGCGTCATTTTAGGCTCTCGCTTACGTTTCTCCGCTATCTGGTACTTCTCGCTCTCAGTCAAGTTGCCCTCGCACAGAGTTCTTGTCTTGGTGGGCATCTTCGCTACGACGGTTTGCACTCCTGTTTGCGTCTGTCGGTTGCAAAACCCACTGGCTCCGTTGTATGTGTGGTCCACACTACATTCTATCAAATGATAAATCTGCTACTGTTAATAAATGATACACGATTTTCAGTCCACGGTGATAATCATTTCTGGGAGTTCTGTCTGTATACATTCTCTGCAACTTGCGGTCACGTTCAAGAAACCATAATCCAGTGTAAAAGTGACTTGGTACTATAATCAATGATTGATAGTAATTTAAACATATGATAATATTTTGGTAATAATTAATATCAAACTAATATTAAACTACAAGAGTTGTTATTAATTTAACGGAATGTATGAACTACTACTACGATAGTAGCTATTACTTTTCCTTCTGGCCCGATAGTAATATCGAACTACTATCTGATTACTGGAAGGAATTTAGGCTTGCGATCTTCTCTTTTGACCAGCGCGTTCTGAGTCGGCAGTGCAGAAGGCTAGCACTAACAGGGCTTAGCTATTGTTTGAATCAAGTGAAACTTTTACTGTGTGATTGCTTGCTCACTATAGAGCGACGTTGATCGAAAGAATGAGCCTTTCGTCGCACCAACCCGCATTGCGGTGCTGTGTTGATATATAACGTCGCTTAATTTGCCACGGTGGATGCTCGTGTAAAGCTTTCATTCTTCAATTTTCCAAGATCTCCTCGTTCCTCGCCTGTAGAACCGGCTCAATGAAGTGCGCCAGTATCGATTGCTCTTGTGAAGAGCTAACAACCACCGATCCCTGTGTTGTCTGCGGCCGTGGTATCTTGTGGCATCTAAGCTCATCATACTGTTAAAGTTCGCTGCAGACAGTCTGAACAGCAAAACGTTTTCAGTGTGTGATCTCGACTCTCGTCGAACTGTGACGACAACTGTGCATTCATATCCGCGCTATGAGGTACCTGTTGGAGACCTTAGTCCTCTCGCCCACACTTGCCTGGCGCGTATGAAAGGTCAAGTAGAGCAGTGCATTTCCACCAACACTGCTGAAACAGCTATGATTCTGCTCCTCGATCCTTGGACTAAGTTCTCTGTGCAGTATCTCATTCAACATTCAAAACTAGAGTGTAGTAAAGATGGCAACGACAAGGAAGCTAGGAAGAAGGGCGTAATTGACGAAAGTACCGACCGAACCATCGCCGCTGGCAAGAAAATGTTGGCTGACGAGCATCGAGAAGTGTTTTGTATAGTGAGTGCGACCTCTACTAGTTCCGCGAACATTCCGGCTAGTACTGTATCACCGAACCTTGATTTAGTTCCGTGCGTTGATGATGACAAGGCGATTTGAGGAGCTGCTATATCAATGGTGACTCCCGAAACAACTCCGTTATCTACGCTTCGTGACCAAGCTGACAAGGTGTTGCAGGAGTGGCTGCAGTACACGGTGGACTGGGTCACTGTTGCGCTGCACCAGTCGGTAGACAAGACAAAGACCAGAGACGACTGGACCCGGTTGCTGCTGATTCGTAGTGGCGGCGCCATTTTCTGGAGAGTTGAAGCCATCTGTGAGCACCTCTATATCCTGTCATGGTTCCGCGAATCTGGAAGCACGCTATTTCCATCCATAGCGGCGTTAGCCCGTGTTTGGTCGGGGAGAGATCCCTCTAACGCGTTCCAAGAACGTGTCTTCTCAACTGGTGGGATTGTCATGAGCAGCTTGCGCACGTGTACGGACAACCATCGCGCTGAGATGCAGGTTGTGCTGAAACACAACCGATAAGAGATACGACGCATGGAGGCTACTACCATGACAGTTCGGAGTCATGATTCTGTGGTTGCGTCCTTCGGTGATCGAATTGTTTTCAGTGGTCGACTATTAATAGTTAGCTACTATAGTACTACAGAAATCTGCGTCAATAAACAACGGGGTCACAGCCAATAACCTGATAAACTTTATATGTTGCCAACTTCAACGGAGATGAGCAAGGTACTGAAGCAAAGAAATCAAGGAAGTCGTCAAATCACATCCAAACATTTACTGTTTGGACAGTGTTTGAATATAGGCGCGAGTTCTGCTATCTTGTATCACCACCCGTTCAATTTCTAGGTCTGCTTGATTGCGTTTGCACTAATTCGCTTAAGCACCATCCGATCCGACATGCACACGACACCAAACAAGCGCGTCCGCCTCACTTGGGATGAGAAGACAGGCATCATCGAAAAGATCACGCTCACACTATGTATGAAACATGATCCACAAGGTTTGGGCCAAGTTCTTGCGGAACTAAAATCAATACACAAGCAGTTTTCCTATTTTTGTTTATTCCGCGATTGCATCATACACCCTGTAAACTTATATATATCAGGCGTTGTTTATCGACGCAGATTCCTGTACTACTATAGTAGCTGAGGAGGTAGAAACGAAACTAATAGCTCACTATTAGTTTTGAAGCCGCTAATAAGGAAATGCTATATTAGTTTGGAAGAAAATTGTACTACTATCAATCCCTGACCATACTTTCCCAGCTACAGTAAAGTCCGTTTTGAAATAGAACTCAATCGAAAAGCGAACTTAGGACCATATTTTGAGACTTTATTTTGAGGCTATTTCCAGAAAGTTAACCTATTTATATGATGATAACATATTTTCAGACTATCTCCAGGAGCTTAACCGAGTCTTCGTGTATTTCATTATAACATTAACTGCTTCGAGTATTAGTGCAATGCTAATAACACTTATACTAAGTAAATATGTTGTCATTGCAGTATTTGACATTAGTAGGACATAATAATAGTTAGGTTTTTTAAAGCATTTTCACACAAATACCGATCTATTCTAAAATTTGGTTAGAACTCCGAGTTTGCTACTGATCTACTCTAGTTGTCAAAATGTCCAAGAGCAGATCACACCAGCCTCCTAACTACGGTAAAGCTCGCCTTCAAGTCGACGCTCCTGACCTCCATGCTGCTCGCGAGCTTCCTTTGCGAAGATGTCAATATCGATTGCAGCGATTCTTCAAGTTCGTCGTATGGCGTCACGTATGCGTTCAGGGAAAACATTGCAAGCTCAGAATTTTCGTCTTAAAAGGTCGTTCATAGCAAGTGTAAAGACTTCGCAATCAAGTGTGGTTTCCAGATTTTTGTGAAGCAAACGAGTGTGAAGGGTAACAATTCGGGTAATGCAAAATGTTACCAATTCACAATGAGTCTACGACTACGATAACAGGAACAGATATCAAGAAATTTCTGACGTCGAAAGGAGCGGATGTCAGCGCGAGTGTTGTATCAAGAATGAAACAAGCAATTGACGAACATCTTCACGGAGATTTAGCTGAAAGTTATCAATACCTTGAGGCTTACTTCACCCTCATGGGCGACAAGAACCCTGGGTCAGTGTGGATGTTTGAAAAATCTCCGAGTGACAACGTTTTCGGAAGGGCGTGTCTTATTCTGAATGTGGAATTCACATGACGCGTTTCTGTAAACCATTAATTGGTTTTAACGGGGTACATCTAAAAGAAGAGATGAGCAAACAGGGTGTATACTTGGTCGCTACGGTGGAAGACTACAACAATCATAGTGTCCTATTTGGCCTCACCTTGGGTTCGAAAGAAAATCACGACAACTGTAAGTGGTTTTTGAGGGTTGCAAAAGAATCAACTGGATTCGAGAAACTCATAATATTGTCAGACCGCCGTCAGGGATTACTTCCCGCTACAGCTTACGCTTTGCCTCGTACTGGTCATCGTTTCTGTCTGCAGCACATTATGGGCAATATCGGTACTAAATGTGGCAAATTTTGTGAAAAGAAATCGTATTTGGGTGTGTAGGATGACTCGAAGTGACTGTGAAAGCGATTACAAATTGTTTCGGAGCGAACTTGCGGTTAATCACCCGGCTTCGGCTGCATATCTCGATGAATTGGAACGGTGTCACAGGGTGAAGTATGCATTTAACGAAAAAATTCAGTTGCCTACTTTCGATGGAATTACATCTAATTTGTCAGAACAGACAAATCACTGGATGGGAACCGAGCTCCGTTCTACCAAGCCATTGATTTTTACTGAATCACTATTTAATAGCGTAGTAATTCGCTACACCGTCATAAGGCCGATAAGACTGACTCTCCTAGAACCCAGCTGATCATTACTGATGAAGATTCCCTCCGGATTAAGGAAATGTGCAAAATATAACGTCAAATATTGACATCTTACAGCCAGCTCATGACCATACAAAACCTAGAGACCGACCACCTATGCCGCAGTTTTGTATATGTTCGACAGATACAGTATCAGCACCATTTTCCCAGCCGTGATTCCAAGCATCCCAAGTTGGGATGCAGCCTTACTGGGTCTCCAACAAGCTTCTGGCTTTACTATAATAGGGATGACTTGTTTCTGTTCGATTTTAACCGTTCGGGAGCGAAACTGTATTACACACGACTAGACAAACACCTTATCCTGTATTATACACGATAGGAAAGTTATAATTGGATTTTGTAAATTCGTACATAATTTTTAAATGAACTAGGGATAGGTGGGGGAGTACAGACGTGACCATAGGACATAAACGTTTTTCCGGAGTGTGCACAGATTCAATTCAAAATATAAAGTCGCGAAGGTTGTAGACAAATGCACAAATCCCACCATTAGGGATTAGAGGCTTTTGTACACGCCATCCATTGGCGTGTCATTCGAGTATTTGCGCTGTAAGGGAGACTTGCGGGAGGTATCGTGTAGGGTGGGTGGGCTTCGTGAGATTATCGTGTACGATACAAGCTAACATCGTGTTTACGTCGTGTACCTGTTGCTGTGGTTACATCTTCCACGTTCGCAGAACCCATTGCAGACGTCGCATCCCCCCCACAAGAACAATCGGCTCCGCAAACTACACAGGATCCTCCGAACCACCCTGACCTTGTGTGATCGATTTGCCTAGAGGTACGATGACGTCGAAACGATAATTCATTGGGTGGTGGCACTCATTCTATGCGGGATCTGTTTGTTGTAGATGCTGTTTTGGGAGACGAAGTGCGTAGTCAACGCAACCTGGCCGCTGAATTCACTGCAGAATCGGATGGCGTAACAGGTTGATCCCAACCTCACCACATCTAGTGGATGTACCACGTACCAGTGATGAATCTGAAGCTGCCAGCCCGCGTCACAGTGCCCACGAAATCGCTGTAACTTTAGAAGGAATCAGTGGTGAGGACGGTGACGCTGATCGCAGCATTGGTGACGATCTAGTCAGTATTGAGGATCGAGACGTTGGTGAATTTTATCGTGTCTATACGCAATAACGATACATGATACTATCTTGTATTTTTGGTGTATATGACAGATGTTAACGTGCTCACACCGGAAGAATACAAGAAGAGCTTTGTCCCGTTTGAATCGGACTCTGAATACGACGACGGCTTCAGCAATGGCGATGTAGATGAGTAGGATGATGCTACGGTTTTTGAAGCTTCTGGCGACGAGGCCTTTGACATCCTGACGTGCAGTTTGACGAAGGACTGTTAGCTGCCGTATGCGGGATTGATAGTATGACAGTGGAGGGGTTTAGCGAGAAGGAAAATGGTGAGATCCTGAAGTACACGGTACAAAGTGGGTGGGAATGTTCGTACATCAAAGCCCGTTTACGCACATAGAAGGACCGTATGAGTCACGACCTACACAATCAATGTTGAGAGCCTTTCCGGGACTATTTAACGGGCGAGTATGGCCCCACTGCGGACGCAATTGCAGCGGCATCAACCCCTGCAAGTACTCTTGTTTTCTTTATGGCGCATCATCTATGGGATGATATAGCCCAAGCTAGTGAAGAATACTTCATGTAAAAATGGACGAGCGCGTGGACGATCATTACGCTCGTCAAATCACTCGTAAAAGAAAGAAACCTATGTAACGATGGTCGAGATCCGCCATAAGCTGTTGGATGTTCCAGCTATCGCCGATAGATAGCTGTGCATTTTTATTGGTTTGCTGGCGGCACGAACGGTGGTGCCAAACAAGGAAAAACTATACGATCACTGGAAGACGGTCGATAGGGGTGCGATACCTCGCGGTTGCTTCAGACGTTTCATGACGCGTGATCCATTCAAGAATACCATCAGAAATTTGCACTTCAGCGACAACACAGATCCCCGTGCGATGACTGATATAGCTTGGAAGTTAAGACCGGTTATAGAAGCTCTGCAAGCGGCGTTTCGAGCAGACTATAACCCCCTCCTGTCATGGATGTCGACGAGGATATCCTACGATCAAGGTCATCGTTCACCCGAATGCGTATGTATATCAAGGATAAGCCACACAAATATGGAACTAAGCTGTACATGCTGTGCTGCTCCCAGTCAGCGTATTGCATTCAGTGGGTGTTAGAGTGTGTCTTCGGTCACACTCCATTTTTTCGAAATGCCAAGTTGGTTATCGTGTCAGATTGAATGTTTTGTAATCGAGTACAATACAGCTTTGAAGTTTACTTAGGCAAGTCGGAAACGGTGGACGGTTTTGCTGCGCGTGATGAAAATGCAGGTCCAGTGATATTGATCCCCAATCCGAAAGCAGCTTTTGGGGACACGCCCTTTCTGCAGAAGCGGCTGATGTATTCGACCGATTTTATACTTTAGTGTCTCTTTAAATGCAGCTACTAACTGTGAGTTTCTACAGCATTGGCACAGTGATGATCTCCCGCCTCGGGTTGAGCGAGCAGATCGTTCTTAAGAAAGAAAAAGGCAAAAGGCGACGCAAAGAAGCCTCTCGTCCAGTACCTGTACGCGGGACTTTTGCGTTTGCAGAATCAAGGTTGGTACCAAACATGAAGGTCCTGAAGTGATGGGATAACCATCGACTTTACTTGTTGTGCGCTCGAGGGAGTGTGGAGTTGTATAACATTGTCCGGCGGGCTAAGCGTGGCCAACAGGAAGAAGTTGCATGCCGTAGAGTTCTCAAAGATATCAACCGTTCATGGGGGTGCGCTGGCGTCCATGACCAGCTACCTCTCCAATAGTGCGTTAGTTATCATCTATATTACAGGACGTTCGATCTTCTAATCAAGTATTGTACAGATACTCTCTCCAATTAGCTGTCCGGTTCAAAGAAAATTGTGCCTGGGGTTTGTCGACTTGGCAATTGTCAACGCTTTAATCGTGTACAACCGAGCTCGCACAGCGACAAACAAGCCCAAGTCTTCGCATATTGATTTCCTGAAGCAGTTCCATCTGGAGCTATGTCAGCTCAGCAAATCAATCTTCGGCGTACACGCGGCCAAAATTTGACGTTGTTGAAGCAGCGCTCGCCGGGACCTTCGACGCGCATGCCAGTCAAAACGGAAGGACAAGAGGAAAGTCAACAAGGAGGACAGCCAAAAGATTCAACAGCGAGCGAGCAAAGAGAGCTTGCTACTGAAGGATGTAGTTACCGGAGGCGACACATCGTTACGTTGCAGCACTTGCGTCCAGACGAGCTACAACAACAAGACACGAGAAGCAAAAACGTAACCGGTATATTTGTACAACAAACAGAAGTACGCATTTTACGGCCAAGCTTGTACATGCTTGAAATATGGCAAAGTGGGGCCAACAAGCCAAGTCGAGGGAAACGCAAAATTCGGGTGCGTACAACAGCGAATGGCGGTAATTGCGCAGACGACAAGAGAGAAGCACAGCCAGTCAGGAAGGCGTGGACATGTTGCGTCCAGCAATCAATGATTGCGAGAAAAGCTCTGTTTGCGCATATATTTGCCTTCGTTTCATGATTGAATTGATGTGCTGAGCACCAGCTGAATCCGTTCTCTAAAATTCGATAAATTCAATGTCTCTTTCACTCCTGTGCCTGATCCATGTCTCACATGCACTAGTCTTTGTTCGAAAAGACGCGATAAACACCCTACCGTGTACTTGTAGAACTCTGTTACACGATAACAGTTTGACAGTTGGGTGTTTGCATGAGCTGTGTAACCGGACACGATAAATTTTATCTTGGTTTTAATATTGTTACCCTTTCCCTTCAATATATGACAATTCAACCCAGAGGCGCAACTCTTTTGCTTTGGAGAAATTAAGGTACACTTTAGCATTGTGTACACCATTTCCCGATTAAATTCGGAATTGTGTCGATCAAAACAAGAATTACTCCGATCAAAACATGAAAACCTAAAAACATTTTATTATTGAAGATGCACTTTAACCTTGTGTAGCACCTTATGTCGTCATTATATACTGTTCACTGTGATATTAGAGGTATTAGTGTTATTTTTTGCGAAGATCAAGTTGCAGGCGCTACTTTTTCCCATTACAGCAACAATCGACAGTACTCAAAATCTCATCAGGCTTTGCAGAGAAATATTCTTCCTGTGGGCCCGACTACTGCGAACAGACATCCTCTCAATGCACATAACGTGCACATCATTGGCTACTACAGTTCTATACTTCTGGATCAGCGACAACTTGTTGTTTGGAAGCTCATTTTTAAATTTACCGGTAGACTTTTTTGATTCATATTTAGTTCAGTTCACACTTAGGTCACGCGACCATTCGAGGTCACCGTGACTTTTCGAAAGGATCGAATACGGAAATGGGGTCCCAGCATTTGTCCATTTTGAACTCGTACAACAGCAGCACCGAGAGGTTGCCCCGGCAACCTCAAGATTGCCCAGCCGAAGCAGTACCCACTAGTTCTACCAGTCATTGGCCGCTAGCTAAGGCTCCAAATCAGGCTAGCCTAAAACGACAGACTTTCACTTTCCAACAAGAGCCTTAGATGCCCAAGCAACGCAGAAGCAGACGTCTCCGCCTTCGTCACCAGACTGCTGTACCTCCTGCGATCACTCCTTCCACTGGTTAGCAAAAGCTCCCAAGCCACTACATTACCTGAATCAATCGGACAAGCATCATCTGCAGCTTCATGCACGACATCGCTGTTGTCATCTCCTTTAGTGACTTCCACTACACTAGTTTTGACAGTTAGAGATGATTGTTCTTCGGTCCCTTCACAGCAGCTACAAATTGATGATGATGCTAGCGGCGACGAATACGTGGATGTCAGCGAGGTAGCGACGGATGGAAGTGTTCACATATTGTCTGTTGAAAACACGACAAGCTACTGCTGAACAGAGCTGCCTGATAAGATTAAGGCGGAATAAGGGACAAGGCAGTTGCAGTAGTGTAGTCACACGGCTGCATGGATATGTAGGACAGGTAGAGAGGGGATTGCTAGTTTTCATTTCCCAAAAAAGGAAACCAGTAGGAGAGAGGACAAGCTGATGTTGAGTGCGCGAAGCTAAGTGTTACGAATTCTAACAGGATTCTGAGGCCAAAGTAACTTGAGGATTTGCAACTGTTGGACGCTTCTGAAACGCACGAAAATGTCAGGAATGACGAACACAACTACTGGAAGAGCAAAGGCCGGCTTGGAGATGAGTTTCAAGGGCGTTCCAGTAAATTGGAATGGGGAACACTGGGATTTCTACAAGGCGCTAATGATGAGTTTGTTTGAAGAGAATGATCTGGAGGAGATTGCCACTGGTAAAGCAAAAGAGCCAGATTCTTCAGCACCTCGAGATCAGAAAAATTAGTGGAAACAGAAGCAAGATTCCGTAAAGCGGTTGGTTTTGAGTTCGGATTAACTAGCACTGGCCTAACGAGTTATGCGGAAGGTATCGGGCACTGAGATGTGGAAAACACTAGAGGAGATGTTCGAAGCTCCTAGAAATCGGACGTTGTTTGTACACTAGCAACGATAATTCAGTCGACAACTACGGCACACAAGAGCAAATCGTGCGGATGACATTGTATTACATCTGGGTAAGATGTACGACATCAGAGATCGATTAGCAACAATGAAGTACGCTGTGCACGACGTCGACATGATAGATGCACTTTTGAACAGTGGATTTGATGGTTCCAGGGAACAAAAACCCTACCATTTACTCTCATCCACTTGGGAATGTTGATGATTTTTCGCGTTGGATGACAGTGCATATGATCACCGACATGAAGCAGGGTGGGGCGAAGATCCGTGAGTATACAACGTGAGCAGTGAAAACGTCATCGAAACCAGTAAATTGCATAGCGTCGGATTCCGGAGGCGAATTCTACAAAACCAGCATGGAAAATTGGCGCGAAAGTCAAGGCATTAATCTGGTGCCATATGCACCAGATGGTTCGTCTATCAACTATGCAGAAAGAGCAATCCAAACTTTGCGAAACACGATGAAAGCCATGATAAGCCATTCAGGACTTCCACCAAGGTTTTGGCCTGATGCACTGCGAAATGCGACATATGTTAGAAATCGTGTCTTGTGCAAACGGACATCCTGGACACCATTCGAGCTCTTCATTGGTAATAAACCCGACGCTACGTTACACCCAAGTCTGCCTGGTAGGGAAGTGGACATCGAATGAAGTGAAAATCCCAAGAACCTTTCGTGAAGCAATGAGATCGGAACAAAAGGAAGAGTGGAAAATGGCGATGGAGAATGAGATGCAAGTACTACGAAAGCGTGGTGTCCTGGCGGCAATTGAAGAACTACCTGATGGTGAGCATGCCATTGACACGAAGTGGGTGTACGACGTGAAAGTTGATGAGTCTGGATACGTCACCCGCTTTCGAGCACGAATAGTAGCAAAGGAGTCCAAGCAGGTTCCTGGCATGGACTTCATTTTGACACATTCTCCCTAGTTGCAGAACTGTCGACATTTCGACTGCTGGTAGCTCTCGCACGAACCTGGGGCGAAGTGGTTCTGCGAAATCGCAAGTTCACAGGGATCCTCTTGCACACGGCGCCCGAACAGCCGACTAACGGAGGGGGTACTCCGATCTTCCGTGAAGTTACTTGTACTCACCTGTGTACCCGTCGGTGGGACTAGATCGCTCCTCGGGTGATCTCAGGAGACGCGCTTGTTGTTGATCTTGCTGTCTGACAGGACAGCGGGAGAGGTGGCAGCAGTGGGGATACTTTTACTCGCTGTACCGGGTAGATATCGAGTCTTCGATCTTGGATGTCCTAGATCGATCTCGATCTGGCCAGTGTCGATCTTGGCCGGCGGTGCCTGTTAGGTGGTGGGTGACCTTTATCCAATGATTCCATTACGTGCTTGCCGCTTCCTATAGCGGGGTCTTGAGGTTTGAGGGTTGGTTAGCATTCAGCCAAGCAATCAGGCATCAGTAACTCTACTCACTGTCGATCTTGATCTTGCGTAACGTCGGAAGGGCCAATCTTGTATATCCCTACCCGGAATTGCGTAGATAAAGACGACTTGCGAAGTAGAAGGTAAAAACAACTCTGAATTAATGGTTAATGTCCTATGCCCCCCATCTGTGGCTATCCATACTGCACTGGCTCCATAATACCTATAATAAAGCTAAGATCGATATCGCGTGGGTACAATCATCTTGGGCGGGGATGATGGCGCATGCATTCACTTGGTCACTATAGTGAGTATCACTATGTCGAGGATCACCATAGAGAGAAATTGTGCTCGATCCTGATTGACGGGACAAGATCGAAGTCAGAAAACTTCTTGCACAACCGTCCCCTGCACGAGCGACAGCAGCATAACTGCTTTCGCTCGCTGCATCGCATCTCTTTCCAACTCGATCATCTTTCCATGGCTCAAGATCAAAACCCCAATTCTCCTTCTTCCCAGTCCTCATCTGCTCCAAGATCGGCTGCACCACTGGACCAATTGGACATACTCGTAGTGACGGCTGTTACCGTCGATCCTGATACATCTTCCACTTCCCCGCCTCGGCCCGGTTCTTCATGTCCGGAATGTCGTTGGTTGTTTTCAGCACCGACGGCGCACGTCCATCGATCTCACGTGGATCTGCAAGTCGTCCGAGCCACGTTCCAAGACATTCTGGCATCTCTACGGAGTTTGGAGAACGTTATCCATCGCGAATCGGTCTTCCGACAGTTGCAGGATGATCATGAGGATCTCCAACATGCTCACGCTGACTCCCTCCACCACATGGGCGACCTACATCGCCATTTGGATCATCTACGATCTCAAGCCATGCCGTTCGCCAGATTCTGTCAAGGTCGATACGATACGTTGATCCAAGAGTTAGAGAACTCCAATGTGCAGCTAGTGGAGAGTAGGTCAGCTGTTGAGGAGCTTGAGGAGAAACTGGGCAGAGCCTCCAAGCTTCAGGAAGATTACAGTGAGCTTCAAGCTACTTCCAAGAGCACGATCTTATGTCTGGAGGACGAGATCGAAACTTTGAATCACCAAGTCTGGAATCTCCAAGCTTAGCTAGCCGCCATGACTAGTCTTCCTGATCTAGGTTCTCCTCCCCCTCCTGCGCTTGCTCGTTTGTTATTCACCCAAGACCAAGAGCTGGCAGCTGCTCGTCTTCGTGACCAGACCCAAGATCAATCTTTGTTAGAAGTCCGTCAACACTTGCAGGCTCGAGATAAAGATCTCTCCAATGCTCAGCAGCGATGACAAGCGTTGGAGCGGTCGGAAGCTTCACTGAAAGCTTCGACCCTTCAACTTCGACGTCAGATCGGCGCACAAGATCGACGCATCGCTCGGCTTCAAGAGGAACGGGATCAGTTCCAGACGGAATGCCATGAAGCTCCGTCGGGGCGAGATCGACCGGTGGCCAGACCATCCTATGCCTCCGAGCGTCTGGATAAAACCCGTGCTGAGCTCCGCACTCGTGGTAATCATATTGATTCCATGAGGACCAACATCTCCCGATTAGAGCAGCAAGTCGCCGATCTTCAAACTGCCAGCTCCCAAGTCGATCACCAGTTCGTGAGCCAGAAGCGGGAGCTTGCTGCTCTGCGGGTTGAGCATGCTGCCCTCACAGCTCACTACAAGGATGCCTATAACCGATTCTGGGCTGTGGCTCGCTCCTTAAATCAAGAGGTCGCCCTTCCGACTCCTGCGAGCCTGACATGTCCTCGATCTGAGTCGGGGTCGTCCCCAGCTCGATCTCACAAGTCCCGAAAGCTTAATCTTGCGCTTCCAGACTCTCCCGGCGATCTCCCGGATCCTGAGGGTCCCGATTCTGAAATTCCTCAGCCGGAGTTGCCCAATCTTCCTCAAGAATCCAAGATCGAGGGATGATGGCGATCTCGAATCGGGTGGGGGTAGTTCACTTCCCGATATCCGTCAATCTTTCGATGCCACTTCCCTTATCCCAGCTTACCCCAAGGTCCTAAGAACGGAATGGATTCTGACACGAGGCGGTTTCCAGAAAATTGCCGACGATGGGCCGTCACCTCTGTGACTTGGAGTTTGTATTGGACTTGTGATTGGTGGATGACTTGGATGCGGCGCGGCTATGCCCGTGGACACGAGTGGCGACTGTGGGAGAAAAATGATGCTATGGTATGAATCCAATACTTGACTGCAGATGGGCCCAACCGGTTGGAAGTGTGATTCCTGGGAGTGCACACCCAGGGGTGCAAAAAACACTCGGTCCAGCCGCGGACGTTCCCTTACGATGAGTGCCTAAAGTCCGGCGGAAAGTGTCTCTGGCGAACGTATCCCATCGTACTCCTCATCTTGCTGTGGACCAGAGTACAACAAAGGATCAAATTACCCTGAGAAACCAACCGACTGCCACCGTGATCACGCGCAGGAGGCCGCTAAACCCGCTAAGTGCTTGGATTTATAGAGATATATGTGAGTCTGTGACGCAGCAGACCTAATATCCAGAGTACCGTATGATGACCCAGAGTTCACCCCCTGAGTACGGGTGACCCAGAGTTCAAGATGAATCTCTGGGTTTGGATCACGAATCCAGACTCTCAATACCAAAATCAAGTGTCCCCAAGCCAATATCCAAAGATCATCACAGACCCCAATGCCCCCCAGAGTTTCACAGGAATTTCAGAGATGACCCTGAGTATCACGTGATTCTCTGGATTTCGAGCCAGTCCGAAGCCAGTCTGCAATCAAGTGATGCGTGACCTTGAAGAATCATCACGGATTGCGGATTGGACACTTTCAAGGAAGTCGAGAGGGAGTCTTGTGCCATACTAGACCAAGACCAAGGACCCATATTTGGCACTTTCGAAGCCTGACAACAATGTAATCCCAAGCCGATCGCAAGGTTGGACCGCTGAACCCAAGGTATACTCAAGACAAGATATTTGACCTCGAGCATAGTGAACAGAAGATATTTGCCCAAATAAGAATGCAGAAGAGATAGAGAAAGAGAAGTAGCTGATAAAAGACAAACAGAGTTCAATTTTTCCTGTACTGCGCAAGTGACTTCGGCCAAGCCTGCCGACGGAAATCCGGAGGACCCGAGACTACGACCGCGGGACGCTAAGGGCACATCAACGGTGAAGGACGACCGTCTGTGTGGACTCCATCAAACTCAAGTCCAGTTAGGTGGGGACCAGCGACGGCCTTGAACTTCCTGGGGTGATCCATCTATTCCATATCCTAGTTGGGTCACTTGCTGTGCTCGTGGTAGCCCATTTCATATTATACCGAGGGTATTCTGGGGAGCTAGGTAGTCGCCTCCAGGATTTTGTATTGACTGCTTGTGTGAAGGGAAGATTATTGATAGTGATTGTATTTTCCTCCTGTATTGGAGGTGGTGCGCGTTTGGGTGAGTCTCAGGAGAACTAGGCCCCTGAATTTAGGACTCAAGTGAGCCTAGTGTAGGTGTGACCCACCGTCCGAGGGTCCAAAAGAATAAGTGACGGCTAGTTGTAGTGTTTATATACTCTGTATTTGTTGGTTTTATCAAGCTAAGAGGGCATTCGGGTAAGGTGTCTTCTGAGTTCCAAGTCCCAGAGCTGACTGAAACCCTGGACCCTGAATCTGTGATATTCTGGGTTTCGGGTGATCTTATTCTCTGGGTTTGCCTTTTGGTGTGGAGGTGCGTTCTCGATTAGACGTGCGCTCTGGCACTTCTTCAAGGCTACACTTACAATCGGTGGAGTGCCGTTCCGTCGAAGACAAACGAGCCGACAGGGATTACACAAGGTACCCACGCCAACCAAGGGGAGTGATTCTCTGGGTTTAAAGCTTCGCGGCTGCAAACCTCTGGATCAATCGCCTTGCTGTTGACTCTCAAGTCAATTATCTGGGTCTACACCCTGAGGAACATCTTGGGCTGCGCTATACAAACCCCCTGGGCGATAAAGGTTTCATCGGCCTCGCCACAATTCCCAGCCTGATTACCCGTCGCCTCTTTCGTTCAACGGACGTCTTCCCCTGGGGTGCTGATCGTATAAGCCACTTGAGCGTTTCCAACTTAAATGTACGAGTGTTGAACAATCGCTTGCTCGGAGTGTCCAAGTGGCTGTTTCCTGACGTGGCCCCCATTGCCAAACCTTCTCAAATCGAGATCGAAGATTTCATTACGGGACCTGCAGTGGATACCCTGATGTCTCTCGATCCACCGCCTTGGACTTTTTAGGGCCTCTCTCCTTCATGGTTGATTTTATGCCCCCGGCTTTTGTGAGAAGTACCTGGAATATGAGGAGAGTCATCTTCAAGCGTTCTCGGAGTCTAGTCATTTCTTGCTGATCTCGGACGACATGTGTACAGCCGATGCTGCTTTGTCGACTTACCACGAGAACCGTCGCCAGTGTCGATCTCGGACCGGGGCCGCTTGGAAGCAGTTTTTATTTCGTCACCTTATTCCAGCTTTGTGTCAGCAGCGCTGTGACTTGAATTTCCTGTTGGAAGCCTTCCTCCTGCACTTCCCAAAGCTGCGTCATCCCAAGATCTGGTATCCTGATGTGTCTGCTGCGTCGCTCGAGGATGCGTTGTCGACTGTTGATCTCGCGGAGCCTTGGCGTCTACAATATCGTTAATCTTCCGCTGAACACCCGGCGACGCATATATCCCCGTCTCCAAGACAAGTTCGTCAACATACCGCCTCCTTAGTCGATTTCCGCCATACGATTGTCGTAGCCTTCGATTTAGTCCATTTTTTCCTTTCTCAGTGCGATATCCTTCTTATTATGCGTCTATTTTGCGACATCAACGCATTCGATCTTAGTGGCGCATGGCCACTAGTTGGTTCACACGTATCATATACAACACTGTCCACCTGATTTACCGCCGTTCGATAGATCCTTCACATATATTCCTTCGTGATGTGACCAGCTTACTTCACGATCTCGCCTCCTTATGGCTCCTCATGTGATTGCATGACCTCGAATCGACTTCGATTTGTTCGACCTCGCAGATAGTCATACAATAGAGCTCCACAATTAAGATCAACTTCATCTACCCACGTCGGTTCGTCGTATCCTTTCCATTATACCAAAACCTCGCATAATGTACGTCCATATCGCGTACGCTTCCCGGATCGCATGTCTACGATCTTTTCGACTTCATATTCATCATTGTCTAGATCTCGTATCCAGCTGTCTTCAGGCAACAGTGCTACATCAGAATCATATCGATCTTGATCTAGTATCGTCAACCGCATCTTGGGACGGTCGCACAGGCTTGATCTTAGAGACAGGCACCACCAGGAAGAGTCGATATTCTGTACCGGCGATCTCGAGACGCACTGCATGTTCCTCCACTAATTCCAACACACGGAAGGGACTGTGCCACATGTGTACCAGCTTACGCGCATATCCTTCCTTGACTCGATCTAGGTACAACCATACTTGAGTTCCAACCTCGATCTCATGTGGTCAGACCGTTTCACTGTGTCGATCTACCCTTTCTTGGATTGCGTCACGTAGTCTCTCGTTGGTCTGCTCACGTGCTTGTTGATACTGCTTCTGGATCCGGTATCGCCATCGGCGGGGTTCACGATCTCGCCTTCTCGTCGATCCTAATGGTATCATTGCTTCCAACGTAGATCGAGGATCCCAGCCATGTAGCAGATAAAACGGAGTATCTCTTCGGACGCGATCTTGGGCAGTATTAAGTGCGAAGGTGAGGCGCTCTGCATAGCCGTCCGAATCTCGCTGATCGATATCCTCCACATACATCTTGACTGCACGTGTCAATGTTTCCACCATCCTTTCGGTTGTACCGTTTGCTTGTGGGCGGTATGCCATTGTTGCTCGCTGTCTCTGTCCCACGATCTTGTTGAACGATCTGAAGAAGTCAGACATAAAACCGGGTTCTCGATCATGTCGGATAGCCTCGCTTGCACAGAATCGACGAATAACACATTCTTCGTAATTCTCGGCGACGGTCTGAGCTGTCCTTGAGGAGCTAGCTTTCGCGATCACATATCCAGTAAATAGATCGATCCAGATCAGCAACTCGGTGTTGCCTTTGTATGATCTTGGTAACGACGGTATATGATCCATACCGATAATCTGGAACGGGTAAGTAGCTTGCAAATTGCCAGGCGATTCCCCGTGGATCGTTGGTCGTCCTTTCCCTGTCTCACAATCTATACACTGACCCACGTAGCGTTGTACATTCTGATATAATCCGCACCAGTGGAAGTGAGCTCTGATCTTGTGATACGTCCGTCCAATACATTGGTGACCACCTTCCAGACTCTAGTGATAGTGGTGCGTAAGATCGTTTTGAGGTGTTTCGGGCACCACGAGCTCGGCCACAAGATCGCGATCTACGTCGGACCGCTTGGTCGGTGGAAAGAAAAACAATAATCCTGATTCATCCGTCTCATAGCGATCTGCGATCTTAGAATAGGTTTTCGCTTTAGTCGACGTAAGATCATGTACGTCCCCTCGCAGGTAAGCGTTAAGATCGACGATCCATTTCTCCGCATCTTGAGCTCGGCTAATACGCTCCATCCTCATTCTTTGCACGAACTCTTCTTGTAACACCTGAGGACGGCATTTCTTACGCGATTTCGTGACTGCGGTGATCTTGACAGTGGCTGCATCATTCTTGGCTATTAGCAATTCATCCAATCTATTGAGAGTCATAAGATCTTGGCGCTCCTCTTCGGTGGCAATCACAATCCCATCCTCGCGAAGTAACGCGGCACTCGCCAGACTATCCGCGCTTTGATTCCAATCTCGTTTCATATGTAGGAACTCATGGTTGGACCAAGATCGGAGACTCTCCAGTGCCTGCTGTCGTAACAGCGTTAACCCTGGGGCCTTGCATTCGATCTCACCCTTCATTTGTCTGATCACCAAGTTAGAGTCGCCACAGATGATCAGACGTCACCTGACCATATCCGACAGGAGATCGAGACACATAATCAGACCATGGTACTCGGCTTCATTCACTGTAAGATTGAGCTTGTACTTCGAGGCTGCTGAGATCACTGTCCAGTCTGGTAAGTCCCATACAATTCCACTGTATGCTCCGCCACTTCGCTTCACCCGAGCTGATCCGTCAAAGCTAACAACTAACAATCGTTCAGCTGGTTCCACTGTTGGGGGTGGCATCGAGACCACTTGTCGCGGTTGCTTCCTGGGAGCGATCGAAACCAAGGTCGCGTTCACTTCCTTGCGTGACGTAATACTTGATGAGATCACGCCTAAGATCTCATCCTCCTCTTTGTTACATTTGACGATCTCGAGGGTCCAGCTTGATAGAAGTCCAGCCCATCGTCCTATCCGTCCCTGCAACCCGGATGAGCGAAGTAGCCACACCAATGTAGAGTGGCGCGTCAATACTTTAATCGATCTTGTCACGAGTTGAGTGTAGCAGATATTCAGTATCCTGTGCAGAGCCAGCACTTCCTTATCGACCATACCATAGTTGTTCTCATTCGGTTTGAGCGTGCGACTAGTGAAAGTCACTGGTTTGTACACTCCATCGTGTTCTTGCATCAGGGCGGCTGAGATCGCCCACTTGCTGGCATATACTACCACCATCGGTTGTCGATCTACATCGAAGTGTTCAAAGCCCGGAGCAGTCACGATTTTGTCCTTCAGTATGGAGAGTGCAGTCCTAGCCTCAGCCCACCTGTTACTCTCTTCTGCAACGACATTCTCATCGTCCCCAGTCGATTTTCTCCTTCGAGCGATCTCGTAGAAATAAGCTTCACAGAGCTCGTATAGAAATGATGCGTAGATCGCGAAATCTTCAATGAACTGACTATAGTAGTTGAGACTCTCCAAGAATGATTGCATCGATCTCAGGTTGGTAGGGAACGGTAGTTCCTGCAAAGCCGAAAGATCCTTTGGGTGTCTCCAAATCTTCGGCTAACACACGATGACTTAGGTAGCCCACCTTTTGTCGACCCCAGAAGCTCTTGGCGACACTGATGGACAGGTTCCACTCGTCGCAGGCATCCAGCAGCTTTTTCACCTTTTCGCATAACGCATCCCACGATCTTCCAGTTACCAGTCTGTCGTCGATGTAAGATCGACGTCCCAACACTGACTCATTTCTTGCTAGATCAGGTTCTCCTGTCTCAAATATGTCTCAAATATGTCCTTTCGGTCAGAACGGTTGGGTTACCTTCAAGAACCCATATAGTGTATTGTCAAGGAGTCTCTGGTAGATCTGGGGAGCGTTTTTAAGTCCAAATGGCATTAGATTCCACTCGAATAGTCCAAACGGAGTAATAAATTCCGAGATCGCTCGGGCTCGGTCCGTCATAGGCACTACCCAGAAACCACTGGCCATGTCCAGGGAGCAATGCCAGAGAACTTTGTCGAGATCATCCAGCAAACCATTGATCAAAGGCATGGGATACACCGTGAGCCTTCTCAGACTATTAACCAGGCGGTAGTCGATGCACAACCGGATGTCGATCCCATTCTTCTTGATAATCACAACTATGGGTGACGCCCAAGGAGAGGTCGAGTGTCGGGTCATTCGAGCAGATAGTAGTCCCTTGATTAGTTGATACAACGTTTCGCGGAACGGTATCGCCACTTTACGACAACGTTGAGCGACTGGCTTTGCATTCCCCGCATCTATGTCACATACCACTCCATTCGCCGCTGGTGGTAAGGCATTGCCCTTTCCGATAAGAAGGTGCTTCCGTTTCCAGATAATCTGCGCGAGACCCTCGATCTCCTCCTGGGTGTTGGTATTGGCATCCCCTATTTGTAGATCTTCGATCTTGACTTTTTTCGTGGTCGCGGTTACTTCTGGTAGCACAGCCATTTGATCTTTTATATCCTCTGCGAAAACAGTTACCCCTTCCTTGAGACAGACTCCTCATCCATTGTAGGATCACCTATGTTCGCCTCGATCTTGGTGTGAAGATTATCACTATTAACACGATCGATCTTGCCTTGGTCAGATGTACACTTGCTTGACGGTGGACTTGCATTTCCGTCTCCAGCGATCTAAATACTCTGGATGACTTTTACTGGCCGTGGTAAGATCGCGGTTGGTGTTACGTACTCGGGGCGTCCCACCGCTGGCTCGGTGATCTGCCCGATGATACCCACTTCACTGATCTCATCCGTAGTTGCCTGATATGCGAGATTTTGCCATTCGGGATACTTCCTCGATCCTACGGATACATATCCCGGAATTCGGGGAATTCGATCTCCACTCAACCATATCGCGACTCTCGATCCTTCGTGGAGAGTTAGTGCACGGTCACTTACATTGGTTATCTGTAGATAACGCGTCTTTCCTGGTCCGACTGTGATCGTTGGCACCCATCGATCTCCCCTGGTGACCCATAACTTATACTGGTTAGACGTTTGACCGCGTAGCCTGATCTCGGCCGTTTGTCCGACATCGATCGAGTAGTGATCCTTCCAGCACACATGTTCGACCTTGTCACCGTAGAGATGACGCCTACCAGCCATCTGAATGCAGACTTCGTCAGACAGGCATATCGCCCCATCAGCGAGATCGAGGCGGATACCCGCTGGCACCATGAAGTCCATTCCTAGTATCAGATCTTGACCTCTCGTGGGTGGACCTACCCATGCATCAAAGAAGTATACTAGCGATCCTGCCAGCGTGATCTTGAGACGAGTACGTCCCTCGATCTTATATGGAGATCGTCCAACACCTTCGCATTCCAACGTTTGACTCTCATCAATGTGGCACCCGACCTTACGAGCAAAGGTGGCATCCAGTATGGATACCTCGGCACCACTGTCAAATAGTAAAGTTGCTTTTTTGTTGTTGATTTTCCCCATAGCCTTGGATTGCTTGAACTTCTTATCTGGAACATGGTACTTCCGGTAACCTCGCGATTCCCCAGGGGGATCTCAAGAGCCATCATCACACTCGATCTTGCATATTCATCGACCAGGCGTAGACTTGACACTGTAGCGGTTGATTTCTCCAGAAGATCACATGTATTGTCGATCGGATCGATCAGTTGATTAACTGTTGTCTTCGATTGTTTTTCGACATATGCATAAATGCAATAGCTAGAGCGCTCGTCTCATATCGGTTTCAAACCCGGCGAGCATCCTAGTTTAACATCTTCTTCGCCGTCTCTGGCAACATGCCGGCGTGTTTGGTGGGATTGTACCATTGTCGGATCAGGTTGTAGAATTCCTCCATAGCGCAATTACCTGCTTCGTGGACGTCACCACATGCCTTGCACGCGAAATAGGCAGCGATCTGAGGGGTGTCCTTTACGACCGAACTTCTCACACGTCAAACATCCCCAACACCCAAGATCGCTATGTTTGCGCGACCCTCAGTGCGAGCATCGCTTAGGTGGTGAACATGTGTCCTGTCGATCTTGGTGAGCGTGCCTGTTCCCGAACTCCGCATGTTTGCGATCTCGGTTCACTTGTCCCTATTCTTGCTGACCTTCGTAATTTCCAGACACTGCGAGATAGACACGACGTAATCTTGCTTCTTCATCCGATCCACTAGAGGCTTCTTCAGACTCGCTGCTATCCGAAGTCGCCTTGACAGCTCTGACCGCCGCGTTGGCGGAGACAGGCAGCTGCAATGTTGTTCATCTGACGGGGCTTGATTGATCCATACACAGCCTACTTTGTCGTGCCTTCGCTCGTTGCCGAGATCAAAGTGCTTCTTCCAGAGTGTCGGCATCTGGGATTCGTAGCATGGCCAGATGATCTGCAAGATTGCGGTCATCAAGAGTTTAGATGAAGTTCCATATGCTACCGCCGAACTTCCAACGGTCGATCCTTGATCTGGAGGCGGGCTCTGAGTCCAGCTACATTGAGTCGATATAAGTACTCCAGCGGAGACTCGTCCGTTCCCTTGCGTGCGTGGTAATATTGCCTCGCGACTGACACTTCTCGCCCAGAATATTGAATCTGGAAGCTGCGGCGCAATCCTTCCAGGTACTGCGTGTTGTGCGGCTAAACTGCCGGTACCAGTTTTGAGCCGATCCTGTGAGGAGATCGCCGAACACCAGACATTTCTCATCGTCTGGGGCTTGATCTCGCACAAAGGCAGACTTTACTTTGCTGAACCAGGCCCTGGTGTGCACCGAGAGGAAGATTGTTGGATGAAATATCCCGAGAAGAAACCTCAGCAATTGCAAAGAAAACAGCAGTTGCACCAACAGATCTGTTCACTGTTGGAGACGCTTGTGGTTGGAGATGGACAGCATAGTTCATCAACAGCTTCAGAGCCGTCAAACTAGTCCGTCCACCGGAGGTCGAGCACTTTGGTGGACAGAGAGAAGAGTTGCTCGACCAAGTGAATGTTGTGGAGTCGACATTTCATGGTATAAAAGATGATGATGAAAACAAAAAGAACTCAGAAAAACGTTTTCAAGAAGAGTAAGATAATTTGGAAATTGCGAAAAAAAGAGTGAATGATCATGCATTCTTTTATTTGCTGCACGCAAGGAGCACAGTACATTGTCTTTCGCAGGATATTTGCATTCTTAGGTCAAATTCCATTGACAGTGGAGCTACTATGGACGGCGTAAGCCCCAAATTTTGCACAACAAATGGATTGTGGGACAGCGTGGTTGACCACCACAGCTCTTAGAAATTATCTTAGCTGCAAAAAAGACATTGACAGTCCCGACCAAGACTGTTCGGCTTACACTCTATATGGAAAATTTCAAGCCTTACGTCAATGACTTTCTGGTAATCGAGGTTCCTGAAAGACAAGATCTTCTTCTAGGAATGCCATGGCTTAAGACCAATAACCCAGACATTGATTGGATAAAAGAACGAGTACGACCGAGATTTCAGTCAGAGGTTGGAGAATCCCCATCGCCGAAGCCTACGAAGAGGAGACGTGCTAAGAACGAAGTGAAGACGCCTCGTAAACCAGTGAGACCTGCCGTGAAAATTGGAGGGCAGAGATAACCTGTATCGGTCCCAAATCTGAAAACAAATTATGACAATCTTTTTTCTTGCGGGTACTACTCAAGTGTAAGTGGGACGACGAAATATATCTCCGGAAAACAATTTCGACGTATGACAAGGAAGCCAAAAGAAATTGAATATATTTTCGTGATACGACCTAAAACTGAAAAAGAAAGTGGAGAAGATAAGAAACAAGTTGTTGATATTGATTCTTATCGTGGCCATCCCGCGTATTCCGTTCTTCTAAAACACAAATTAGTGATCCAACAGAAATTGCCATCGTGCTTGCCGCCAACTGAACGTGGTGTACATGAAATTAACGTTGATACGAAAGAAGCAATTTTTCGTCGGCAGTGGAGGTTATCCCCAGCACAAGAAAAAGTTATCCAGGACCGGGTTGAAGAAATGCTGGCTGCTGGATTGATTCGTCCTTCGACATCACCACATGGAGCACCTACATTCTGCGTCAAGAAACCCATCGGCTGGAGAATTGTGCATGACTATCGTGCACTTAACATGCACACAATTAGGAGGACATTACCAATGCCGAGGAAAGACAAGATTATTGACAAAATTCTTGCATGGACTTTTTAAGTGGGTACTACCAATTTCGAGTGAGAGAATCAGATGTGCCATTTACAGCATTTCAAGCACCTGACGGTGCGTACGAATATTTAGTACTGCCGATGGGTCTCTCAAACGCACCCGCTACTTTTAATGCTGGAGTTCATCGAATGCTCACAGATCTTAGTGATATATGTGAGTCGTACTTTGATGACATCTATGCATATACAAAATCACCGAGCAACCAGAAACAATTGGAGGCACTGGACCGTGTACTGACTCGTATCGCAAGAATACATTATTTTGTGAAGCTCAGTAAATGCGTGTTTTGTGTCGATGAGATACCGTGCTTAGGGGATTACGTTGGCCGAAATGGAGTACGTATCGATACTGCAAAAGTGAAAATACTGCGAGATTGGCCCCTACCCCGTACCCGAAATGAACTGCAGTCATTTTTGGGTACGGCTGTGTATGTGCAGAGACTTTGCAACGATTTTGCGAGTGATGCTGCCCCACTGTTTGATCTGCTCAAAGGAAAAGGAAAACAGAAACTTGAATGGTCATCGCAACTGCAGAACCATTTTTCATGTCTGAAATCAAAGATTAGTTCTACCCCGTTCTAGCTATCCCCAATTTTGACCGCCCTTTTCATTTACGGATGGACGCAAGTGACTTTGCAGTTGGCGGAGTTATTTTTCAAGAGGAGTGCGAGGGAAATGAGAGAATTGAAAGACCTGTAGCCTTTGGTGGGCGAAAGTACAAGTCCGCAAAGATAAACTATTCTATTCGCGAAAAAGAATTGTTGGCGATTCTGTTTGGTTTGAGATTGTGGCGTGTCTACCTACTTGATAAACCATGCATAGTGGAGACTGACCACCGGTCTCTAGAGACACTATTTTCTCAGAAGACAATATCGCGACGAGTAGCTCGATGGTACGACGAGTTGTGTGAATATCCCATCAAATTCAGATACATTCCAGGAAAGGATAATGAAGTGGCTGATGGAATATCTCGACGACCAGATTTTAAGGACGGTGTACCAGCAACTTTGACTTCTATTACTAGTCGCAAACAAGTTAAATGGCACGTGAACTTTGATTTGGCTAGTCTTGTGAAAGAAGCTGTTTGTCTCTACTGTGAAGATCCTATTACCGCCTCCTTACAGCAATATCTAAGTGGGGTCGGAAATACTGATAAGCCTTAAGTCCGTAATCTGGATAGGTACAACTTGGTCAACGGTAAAATCTTCTACGAAACACGAAGTGATGAACACCCACGCCTAGTTTTACCGCATATTCGAGAGATTATTGATGGGGTCCTGCACGAATTTCATGATACTAGGTGTTACGGACACCCTGGCATTGAACGGACGCTACGCCTAGTTGAAAAAGAGTACTATTGGCGTCGAATGGAACGCTCAGTCCGTTCTTATGTAAGATCGTGTGAAGTTTGCCAACGAACAAAGGGTAGATCGACGAAACCTCCTGGAGTTTTGCGCTCGCATCAAATACCTACGGCGAGGTGGACGCATCTCGCTATGGATTTCATTGTAGCGTTACCAGCGTCGCAAAAAGGTTTTGATGCGATTATGGTCGTGGTAGATCGCTTAACTAAACGTGCTCAATTCTTGGCAACTACGACTATTGCTACAGCGCTGGAAACAGCCAAATTATATCGTGATCGTGTGTTCGTACTTCATGGTCTCCTGAGAGAGATTTTATCCGACCGGGACTCAAAATTTACTTCAGCAGTATGGACAAATTTGTGTGAAATGCTAGGAACTCAGCAGAAGCTGACGACTGCTTTTCGACAACAAGCTAACGGTGTCACAGAGAGAATAAATCAGACTATCGAGAATTATTTACGAGCATTCACCAACAGCAACAGTGATGATTGGGATCAGCTCTTGTCCTTAGCTGAGTTTGCATACAACGCGCGATACCAAGCATCGATTAACATGTCACCATTCGAAGCAGACTTAGGGTACCAGCCAGCAACGCCAGCGTCATTGAAACCACTACAGCCAAGCAAGTCGCCTACTGCTCGTGCTGCTCAGAAACTTGAAAAGAATTTGTGGAGCATTAAAAGGACGTGATAGCGAAAGCACGACGGGCTTTGCAAGCGTCTCAAGATCGAATGAGTCAATATTACGATAAAAATCGACCTACACAGGAGTTTGGAATAGGACATCGTGTATTATTGTCAACAAGTAACTTGGCTACATTCCATGCCGGCACAACGAAAAAGAAATTAGGCCATAGATGGATTGGGCCATATGCCGTCGCAGAGCGTATTGGACACGACTACTATCGACTGGAATTACCTACACGTGTGAAATTTCATCCAGTGTTTCGTACTTCGATGTTAAAACCCTACGTGCAGGGTGAACGGCCAAATCAGGTCATTTTCAAAGTACGACTTCCGGATGGAAGTGAAGGCGACTTAGTTGAAGACGTTGTGGGGTTTAGACGTCGCAAATGGGACAAAGAGTATCAGGTGAAATGGTTGGGACAGACGGAACTCACATGGGAGCCTCTAAAAAACTTACAATATGTTCTTGACCTGGTCAAAAGTCATCATCAGCGCGTCAAACATATTGGAAGAGTAACATCATAAATTCCACTCAAGTAAGAAGACCACATCTTGAAGGAGGGCATGTCACGGGAACGAATGACTAGTTCTACAACTGACAGTGGAATATGGGGGTGATTATCACTAAGAGTGATGGCTGCAAAGAAGCTGCCACAGGAGAAAGTATCGTGACCAGCGCACTTAGTTCATCTTGCAAGCCACCTAAGCATTAATATCATTGAGTGAACCCAGGTTAGGCACCTCCGACCAAGTACAAGCAGTATGGAAGATTAGGACTCGACCAATTTCGAGCAGGCAAATAGTGTAGTCCAGAATTAGTATGAGGTTAGGACAGAGAGACAGTAAGAACTGAGAGAGGGTGGTGTTGAGGCGCATGCAGAGCATGACAACTCACTTTTCTCTCATTCCGGAATCTACCACCAAGGATTCACTGCAGTTTCTTGTTAGCTGCTTTGGCCAAGCAGCTCGTGTCAGTTCTCCGCGACCTCGACGAACTGATTGAGAGGCTCCACGACCGAAATAATATAACCAACGACCTAGCTAACTCTAAAAGTGCTACCAAATCGCACTTTAGTCTGAGCTCATAACGAGAGCTCAGCTAAAGTTGTGACAAATAAGATCTAACATTTCATCACACGCATGGGTTCGACTTGACGGGGTGTCCTTGACAGGGGTGCTCGAATGCTCACCACGTGCGCGAGTACGTTGACACGCTCAGGTTTGGCTTGGCTTGGCTCCCACCTTGAAGAAGCCTTGTCGACTTAGCGCCCGTGCTTCGACTGAAATAGGTACTTTTATCCACAGGTACCCAAATAACGGGTCATCACAGACTCACAAAGGTCGTGCGAGCCGGAAAAGGCGCGTGACCTAAGTATGAACTGACCTAAATATGAACGAAAAAAATCTTCCAATTTACCGACTTCGGTCACTTAACAAGAGTCTCAAGATCGTCCTCGCCCTTCTCGCGACAACACAAAATAATCAACGATGCGTATTACTTCATTCGTGAACTTCTCAGTGACACGTTCATCGTAACCAGCACTTGTGAAGCAAGTGCTGAAAGTATTTTCTTCGTTAATAACATTGACAACGGGGTTCGCCGGCTTCGTATCTCCTTTCACGTACATGAAGAGCGAGGGGGTGGTGATGCAATGACGAAGTTAATCTTGGGTCCAATGGGTAGTGGTGATGACGCGATAGCCAAGTCAAGGTAGATATTTGCCAAACCGAACCCGGCATTGAAAGTCATCAAAGACGAGGTAGACAAGATGTCAGGTCTGGTCAATAAGGCGAACGCTGGTTACGGAGTCGGACTCACTGATGACGAAGTGGCCAAGGTCGCAGATAATTTGGCTTCGGTGCAAAAGAGGGCCCAACTCACGGATATGCAGGTGTTCAAGCGAATGTTGGTATTGCTTTATGACCGTATAATAAATATGATATGATTGAGAATGCCGAGATCTATTGTATCTCGAAAGAGTAGAAGCAGCTAAGCCGAGTCATTGGTCACCAACTTGACAGTAGTGTAGATTATGGATCCGCCTACGCTAACTCCAAGCGTACCCACAATTACCTCCTTGAGGATATACCACGATTCTTTGTCTTTCTGCGCCACTAAAACGGGATCTTGGGATAGATATTTCATCGCTGACTATTAGCCTTATTTGCTTCAATGAACAGCTTTACCACGTTGTTCACTTGGTAATTACTGATACTAGCCCTCTTCTGTCCAGCTGCGAGAGCTTGAACCAGCTTGGCCAGCTCGTCATCCGTGAACTCGTCGCTCCAGCATTCGCTTCCTTGAACATTTTAGAGACCTTATGAAATCCTCATAACTGCCTTGGCTGCCTCTTCCACCTTCTACGCGTCGGCGATCAGCACCGATAGATACTTGAAAGATAACAGGTATGAGGGTGTATCTGTTGGTTTGGAGATTGATGATTACGAATATTCCGAATGGAGACTGTAGTCTACTGTGCTACAAGTAGACTATTCGCAGAATCATAATCTAGGGTTCACTGGGATAGTTCACACTGCCACCCATCATGACCATCTCTATCAGTGAACTTGGACCCACTCGTTGCTCTAGCATTTACAATCCCACTTTTGCTGCCTCATTCGCCTTCTTCACGTCAGCGATCAGCTTCGATAGCTTCAACACTTGGTCATCCGTAAGTTGGGCACTTTTTTGCGCAGCAGCGAAAACCTTTGCGAACGAAGTCACCTCTTTAGGAGTTAGACCAACTCCATCACCAGCGTTCGCCTTGTTGACCAGAACCGTCATCGAGGCCACCTCGTTATCGGTGGCCTTTAATGTCGAGCCTGAACTAGTGAATATCTTCGACAGTTTGGACACCTGGTCATCACTAAGACCGGCCTTCCTTTGTATAGCCGTGACAGCTTGACCTATCTTGGTCATCTGATCGTCAGTGTACTTGGCCCCACCCGGTGCTCTCACATTTGCGAGCTTGAACATTGCCGTCACCTCAGCCGCCACATCATCACTCACTACAGCTGTCGCTTTCGTCTTCTTCACGTCAGCGATCAGCTTCGATAGCTTCAACACTTGGTCATCCGTAAGTTGGACACTTTTTTGCGCAGCAGCGAAAGTCTTTGCGAACAAAGTCACCTCTTTAGGAGTTAGACCAACTCCATCACCAGCGTTCGCCTTGTTGACCAGAACCGCCATCGAGGCCACCTCGTTATCGGTGGCCTTTAATGTCGAGCCTGAACTAGTGAATATCTTCGACAGTTTGGACACCTGGTCATCACTAAGACCGGCCTTCCTTTGTATAGCCGTGACAGCTTGACCTATCTTGGTCATCTGATCGTCAGTGTACTTGGCCCCACCCGGTGCTCTCACATTTGCGAGCTTGAACATTGCCGACACCTCAGCCGCCACATCATCACTCACTGTCGCTTTCGCATTCTTCGTGCCAGCGAATATCTTATCACCACTCTTCAGACTCGAAAAGATCTTCGTGATGGAATCAGTGGCCCCTCGCTCTTCTTGGATATCAGCGGGCAAGCGAAGTTGGCGAAATCCGTTGTCAACGTACTTTGCGGCGGTGTTGCTTTCAGCGCTAATACAGTCAACGCAGATTAACGAAGCTATGATCAGGGCCAGGAAGAAGTTGAGGCGCATAGTTGATTTTGTCGTTAGTAGATACGTAAGGACAATCTTGAGTGACCCACAGTCAGTGAATTTCGAAATGAGCTTCCACGTAACAAGTTTTGCTGTGAAACACTGGAGTGCCCATTATGCGGACACTAGCTGCAGTAATCGGATTTGAACCAAATCCTAAGAAACAGTGCAAACCCTGATTAGTTGCTGAGCGCTGCCGATCCTTGGTTCCGCTGCGGGGTGGGTAGCGTACTGTCGCTTTATCCTCAGTTGTCTACGTTTGAATTACTCATATATTGTAGGGCTGACTACATTACGGGTTACATGTACGATGGCAGAGTGAGCAGCACCGAACAAAGTTAGATGTTGGGGCTGCTGACGCTGGGGGCATTCATATCTGAAATATGTGTGCTATATACTACGGATATGTTTATATCACCAATGTTGACGCTGTAGTTGTTGCATGTATACATGCAGATCAAATTATGTATCACTGTGCTACGATTACCATAATGTTAATGTAAGGGATTTGCAGATCAGAGCGCAACTCCGTTCAATAATATCTTTACCAACATTGGGCCATCCTTAGCCGCTGTCTCCTTCCGGAACTCGATGCCATTTTTTCCTGACCTAGACACATTAAGTTTCCTTGACATCTGTGACGGGGCCACACGAGCACTTTGCTTGAGGAAGCGTGCTATCAAGAGTATACAAACTCTAAGTGAACGGCGCATCTGGGTCCAGGCGACCTCTCAAAATGACTTGATTTGTCAGTGCTACAGCTACGGTCAACGGAGCGATCATTTGGAAACACGCGATATCGGTTTAGACAGGGGGATTGAAAAATCTACAGCTTTAGTCATGGAGCAATCATTTCAGGCCAAGCGAAAAATGATTTCAATCAAATTTGAGAGGGTCATGTCAAGAGGCAGGCATTTTGACTGGTTTTTTGTAAACGGCAATTAATTGCGCTCGATCTGACAGCATTTAGCCCCCGCTTTTGTCAAATCTATACAAAAACCAAGTCAGTCGAATCGCAATTAAACGTAATTGCGTCCGGTAGTACCGTGCTGACAAAAGGGGCGTATAAGAGATCTTCCTGCAACTTTCGGGCAACTTTTGTATCAACCTTTGTCAATTCTCCACCTGCCTCAAGATTAACTATTAGGAGCTTATTAATGACTTCGATCTTACTGTCCAAAATAGCAGCTTATTAACAGTTAGGATTAGACTCAAAATTAACTCTAGATTAGGTTCTAGATTAGGATCTATATAACAGCTTAATAGTGACTAGCTCTCTTATAAGAAGCATGCCAAAACTACAGGATCCGCCAAAATCGACTTGGTGTCAGTGAGTGGACGAAACCCCCGGTGATTTCATCGGCCCCCGTAAATAACAACTTGGTCTTTGTATACTGCCCCGTATTGAAAAACGGTATTGCGACGAATTTTCTCTCGTCCACCAGGGTAAAAACGGGTATAAAAGTGACAGATTGTATACATTTTAGGAGCTTATTAACGACTAAAGATTTGGCAATCTATAAATTAAGGGCTTATTTCCGACTATAGATAGGTTAGACAAGATATTAGGAGTTTATTAACTACTGCGACTTTGAGGTCCGTATTAGGAGCTTATTAAAGACTACAATTAGCTAAACACTAAACGTTAGGGGCTTATTAACGACTGCGAGCTTTCTATCCGAAATAGGAGCTTATTAAGGACTAAGATAAAGCTCAAGATTAGCTCTAGATTAGGTTCTAGATTAGGATCTAGATTATGGATTAATAGTGACAGAGCCCGCTTAGAGGAAGCGTGCTATTAAGAGTATACAAACTCTAAGTGAACGGCAGTTCACTAGTCCCTGGTCGTAGGGGACTTAATAGCCAGTTTAGAGTAGATTTTAGACTGATTTATTTATAGTTAATTAGGTTCATTTGGCCTGTAATACAAACTCCTAATTAACTATACTTTAAGCTAATTATGCATATAAAAGTTAGGTTTAACGCTATTGATTGGCCCTCAGCCACCGAACCTACGTGGCAGTAGTGTGGCTCACACCACAGTGTGGCCCACACCACTCCATCAGAGTATTAAAACAAATACTCACAGAAGTATATCTACTTCTAAAGGCGGTACCCTTTCTGGGGTACCCCTTTCATGTAACCCCGTTACATCCTCCCCACTTAGGTTGGAAACACCCCCAACCAATGAGGAGCTAGGAAGAGAGCTCCGCTCTCTTTCCTGTCCTTGTCAATACCCATCGACGAGCCACCGTTGTGGTTTTAAGGCTTTCATTCAGCCTTTTGCACGAGCAGCAAGACACCCCTCGACGTTTCCACGTGTAACGGGGTTACATGAAAGGGGTACCCCAGAAAGGGTACCACCTTTAGAAGTAGATATACTTCTGTGAGTATTTGTTTTAATACTCTGTTGGAGTGGTGTGGACCCCACTATGGTGTGGTCCACACTACTTCCACGTAGGTTCGGTGGCTGAGGGCCAACCAATAGCGTTAAACCTACCTTTTATATGCATAATTAGCTTAAAGTATGGTTAGTTAGGAGTTTGTATTACAGGCCAAATGGACCTAATTAACTATAAATAATTCAGTCTGAAACTTACGCTAAACTGGCTATTAAGTCCCCTAAGACCAGGGACTAGTGAACTGCCGTTCACTTAGAGTTTGTATACTCTTAATAGCACGCTTCCTCTAAGCAAGGTGCTCGTGTGACCCCGTCATACTTGGTAGCACTTGTAGTCAATCCACGCCTACGCGGGTAGTTTGACTACCTGAATCCTCAGTGGCTCTCAGTTTGAGTCGGTCCGGAAGATGGTGGGCATCTTTGGAGGAGATGCCCTCCGAAGCTTGGTGGCTGCTACGCCAGCCGAGCAGGTCGAACGCATCGAGGCGTTCGACACATACGAGAGAGGGCTTATCGCCCACGTACAGGGGCTACAAACCCCGTGGCTGAGTTGAAGCCAGCCCAACCTAAGCCGTTGAGGCTTAAGGTTAACCCTTATGAGGGAAAGGAGGGAGAGAACCTCCACTTCTGGGTCAGAGAGGTCGAGCTCGCGATGGACGCGGCTCTAATCTCGACCGAGCGACTTCGGGTCGCTTTCGCCCTGTCCAACCTAGGAGGTCGGGCGAAGACCTGGGCGTACACGCGCGAAGCGACAACGCCGGGTTGTTTCACAACCTGAGCTCAGCTGTGTCAACAGCTTAGAGCCGCCTTCCTTCCGACGAACTATGAGTATCGCCAGCGCTCGCGCTTCCTTGCCTGTAAACAAGGGAAGCGTGAGCTGCATGAGTACATCCAGGAGATGCGAGTACTCGCTGCATCTCTGGTAGGGAACCCCCTACCTGAACACATCAAAGTGACCGTGTTCATGGATGGCATGAAGGTGGGCCCATCCCGCACACAGTTGTTCCGCGTGCACGCGAACACTATGGAGGAGGCGATCCAGATCGCCCTCCAAGAGGAGTACAGCCACCGACAGGCTCGTACTCCTCCGTCGGTGTGGCAAGGCCACAATGCGTCAACAGGCGCGGTGCAGGGAGCTTCAGCAACCAGGGCCGGTACCCATGGTACTAAGTACGGCCGTACAGAGCTCCATCCGCTGTTCCGGATGTGGGAAGCTCGGGCTCTCGCAACGTGTCAGCCCTGTGGAACGGCAAAGGAAGTTGTTTCCTAAACCTAAAGGCTCGAGAGGCCAGTGGCAGAAGCCACGACCTAAGAGCCAGGGGAACTGGGGTCGCCAGTAGGGGCGGGGCGCCCTACTGGGGAAGATCTAAGTCCCCATGGTAGGGGTGCGGACGGCGCACGCCATGGAGGCTTAGCCCCTGAGAGCCTGGGTGCTCTCGAGACGTGAAAGAGCAGCGGCGGACTGCTCGTGGTACACGCAAGTGTACGGGGATATGGAGATCCCTTCAGAGTCCTGATTGACTCTGGGGCGTCGACGAACTTTGCTCGACGCCAGACGGTCGCGCGGAATGGCGACAAGTATGCCGATGCTTTGAGAGAAAGCAAAGGCAGGGGCCAGGTCTCGGTGAGACTGGCCGATGGTACAGTGGTTAACGTACCTGGGGTCCGTATGGACCTGGCTGTAAAGTTTGAAGACTTTGACAGCACGGAGTCGTTTCTTGTCCTAGACATGGACAAGTACGACTTGATCCTGGGCATGCCGTGGCTCGAAAAGCACGAGCCCTTGGATCGATTGGCGCGGCAAAGCCATTGGGACTAGCCGGCCCGCAGTCTCCGACAGAGCTTTGGTGCGTAATGTTCCCACCTCTGTCCGGGACTGGGGCGCCAGGGATGGTCGCCAAGGCGCTTATGCGCCCGAAGAAGTACTGGGAGTCACTGACTCCAGTGAAGATGTTGCGATGAGCCTCGCAACCGGTCGTGAGACCAAGGCTCATTGCCAAGCGTGTGGGATTGCCACGACGGCAAGTCCCAACGCTGGGAGTCGTCGCGCCGTAAGGGCTTCGACTGTGGCAGTGCCTGACGGCACTGACCAGGCGGGTAACTTAGGTCCGCAAGCAGCAGACGCTGCTGAGGAGAGCGCTGAAGGCGCCTCCTGTGTGGGTAACATAGGTCCACAGGCGGGTAACGTAGTTCCGCAAGCGGGTAACATAGGTCCGCAAGCAGCTGAGGCTGCTGGGGAGGACGCTGAGAGCGCCTCCGGTGTGGGTAACATAGTTCCACACGAGGTCGAAGAGACCGAGAAGAAGATCGAGAGCGCAGCAGGCGTCTCTAGCGTGGGTAACAGAGTTCCACACGGGGTCAAGAAGATCAGTACGAGGGCGGAGGTGTCATTGAACACCTCTCGTATAGATAACCAAGTACCACACTCGGAGTCTGAGACTCCACCGGCACGGCCGGTCGAAGAGCAATGCCATGTCTTCGACGGCGTGTCCGGTCGTCAAGTGAAGGCAGGTGCCGTCCATCTGGAGGCACTGCCAGAGGTGTCAGCACTGCTGAACCTCGAGGAATTGTCCATGAAGGACTTCCTGGCCGAGTTGAAGACCGGAGAGATTGCGGAGATGGTGCTCCTGAAGCCAGAGACCTCTCCTGAAGATTTGAACTCTTCCTCCGTAATGGACGAGGACGTCCTGGAGGGGTTCACGAAGCAGCATGCAACGCGCTTGGGTTCTGAGATCCTCAAGAACCCGGAGGATCCAGTGTATCCTCTTGTGAAAGAGTACTCGGATGTGGTGTCGAAGCACCCACCATCCCAACTCCCGCCGGATCGGGGAGTTCGGCACGAGATTGACCTCGTGGCTGGCACAAAGTACTGTGTCACTAGGCAGTGGTCTCTACCTCGCGAACAGTGCGAGGTCATAGATGCCTTCTTCGCCGAAAAGGCGAAGTCGGGCATGGTGCGGGAGTCGAAGTCCCCGCACTCGACGCCAACCTTCTGCGTTCGGAAACCGAACGGGAAGTGGCGTCTGGTTCACGCTTACAACAAGCTGAACAATGCGACGGTACCGGCACAGACGCCGATCCCTCGCAAGAATGTGTTGCTGAACAACATGTCGGGCTGTACGCTGTACAGTGCCCTGGATCTGGTAGACGGATACTACCAGATCCTGATGCGGGAGAGTGACATTCCTCTCACCGCAGTGATCACCCCGAGTGGGATGCTCTAGGAGTGGCTAGTGATGCCACAGGGACTATCGAATGCCCCAGCGACGTTCAATCGCTTGGTCACACAACTGTTTAGACCATTGCGTACGTTCGCTCAGACGTACTTCGACGATATATTCGTCCATAGCCGTGCCGAAGGCGGCCAGACGGCTATGGAGGTGCATTTGAAGCACCTCCGTCGAGTGTTTGAGGTCATGAGAGCTAACAAGCTCTATGCCAACATCGACAAGTGCGTCTTTGCAGCTGAGGAGATGAAAGTCCTCGGCTGCTTTGTCAGCAGGGTCGGCGTACGCGCCGATCCAGGGAAGGTCAAGGCCATAGCGGCTTGGCCAACCCCGAGGTCGCAGAAGGACCTCCGGAAGTGGTTGGGCCTAGCCAACTATCTTCACAAGTACAGCGCAGGGTACGCTGAACTAGCTCGACCCTTGTGGGATCTCTTAAAGAAAGATACCGACTGGGTCTGGGAGCAACAGCACCAGGATGCTTTTGACAGCATCAAGGCGAGCTTACAGCAAGCGCCAGTCCTGGCCTTGCCGGACGAAAACAAGTCATTTAGCGTCGTCTGTGACGCTTCTGACTATGCAATAGGATGTGCGCTGTTGCAGAAGGACGATGAAGGACACGAACGTGTCATCTCCTTCCAGTCCAGGCAGCTGAAGGCTGCCGAACGGAACTATCCCGTTCATGACAAGGAGCTACTTGCGATGAAGTACGCTCTTGTCAAGTTTAGAGTTCACCTCTTGGGCACGAGACCCTTTTTGATCTATACTGATCACGCGTCCTTGCGGACTGCCACCAACTCGCCTCATCTGTCGCAGCGGATGGCGAGGTGGCTGTCATTCTTCGCGGAATACAACTTCCGCGTTGAATACAAGCCGGGCAAGCTCAACGTGCTTGCCGATGCATTGTCGCGTCGACCTGACTATGAGCTAGCCCATGTCAGTCGGATTACGACAGATCTATATGATCGGATACGCTTGGCGTATCAGGAGGACGATAACTACACACCACTGGTGCAGTTCTTGTCCGATGGCAAGGACGCCAAAGTCGACAGGCTTTCGCCTCGACAGCGGGCGCAGCTCCATCGTTATGAGCTGGCCGATGGGTTACTCCATTACAGAGTAGACCCTAGAGATCCTCCTCGGGTTGTCGTTCCAAACGACGAGGATCTGAAGTATGACATACTTCTGGAGCCGCATGATGCGCCGATCAGTGGCCATCTTGGCCGGGAGAAGACCTACCAAATGGTCTCTCAGACATTTTGGTGGCCCCGCATGTATAAGTGGGTGGCACACTATGTCAAGACATGTGAAACATGTCAAAAGGTGAAGCCTTCGGGCCACGCCTCGGCTCCACTGCAGAGCCTACCAGTACCAGCGGACTGCTGGAAGTCGATGAGTCTCGACTTCGTCTTCGGCCTGCCGGCCGATGACAAGGGCAACACCGGCATATTGGTGTTTGTCTGCCGTTTGAGCAAGATGGTGCATCTTGCTCCGGTACGTGACAAGGTCACCGGGAAACAAGCTGCACAGCTGTTCCTAGATAGCGTGTTTCGCTATCATGGTCTACCAGAGACCATAGTCTCGGATAGAGACCCGCGTTTCACGGGTGCGTTCTGGGACACCCTGTTCCAATTGTTGGGAACGAAGTTGACGATGTCAACTGCGGACCATCCGCAGACGGATGGTCAGACGGAGCGCGTCAACCGCGTGCTCGAAGATACTCTGCGCAGTATCTGTGCGGAAGCACCTCGATCCTGGTCAGATCAGCTTCCTATGGTTGAGTTTGCACTCAACAATGCGGTACACGCATCAACGGGGTTTACCCCGTTCTACCTGAATGGGTTACGACACCCCCGGTGCCGCTAACCTTGCGGGGAGGCACTGTGGCCTCCATCGTAAGTGGGAGAGAGGCCCGGAAAGCCTTTTCCTCCCAAGTCTCGGAGATCGAGCCAGAGTCTTTGAAAAGACAGTTGTCGTCGTTTATAGACGACAGGCTGACGTTGATCAGCCGAGTTAGAGATGCGATGGCATCAACCCAAGACAGACAAAAGGAGTACTCAGACAAACATGCAAGAGGAAACTTAAGTGTGTTTAAACAAGGTGAATTAGTCCTATTAGACACTAAAAACCTACCGCTAAAGGTGGTTAGCTCTGTAGAGAGCAACAAGTTGAAGCACCGCTTCATCGGACCCTTTGCGGTCCTGGCCAGACATGGCGCGGCGTATACCATTGACCTCCCAAAGTCAATGGCGACGCACCCGACGTTCTACGTGGGGCGTCTTAAGCGGTATCACGATCCGCTGGGTCTTCCTTCTCGGACGGAGGAAGATCAAGGTGAGAACTCACCTCCTCGAAACGAGGCTGAGTCCTCTGGACAACCGGAGTTGCCGGTGTCGAAGCCTGTGAATGATACACAGGCTGGTACCCACGCGAGTCATACGACGGGTATGACGGTACCGAATGGGAAGAGCTCGGGTAAGAGCTATACCCATAAGCCGAGTGGTACGAGTACCCCTGCGGCTCATAAGAGGGCATACGACCATGCACCTCATGGCTTAGAGTCTCTAAGCCTCGACGGAGCTCCTTCAAAGCAGCAGTCGGAGCTCGGCGGTCAACGCGCCCATGGAGCTCATGAGTCTCACGACCAAGAGCGTCTAAGTCTTGGCGAAGGACCTCAAGGGTCCCCGGCTTGCCAGCCTGAGAGGCAGCCTGACCACCAGGTCCAAGCCCAAGGGCTATCTCGATCGCGTAAACACGATCTCGAAGCTGACGGACCTCGTCGCTTAACAGGGACCCCACAGAGTCCCGACCCGAAGTTGAGGGTCCAGAAGGATACGGCTGAGAAGGAGCCTCGTACTCAAACGCGTGCGAGAGCTCCTCCTGCCCTCCTTGACCGGAACGGCGAGCTCCACTATCATGTGGAACGGGTCGTCCAGGACCGGCGGCGCTCTGGGAAGCGCCAGCTGCTTGTGAAGTGGCGGCGTTACCCATCGTCACAGAACTCGTGGGAGCCGGAAGACCGGCTCCGGGTTGACTGCCCGAAGGCTGTTGAGATTTGGGATCAACAGCCGGGGCGTAAGTAGTCCGCGGCTTCTTAGCCGCCTTACGGTGTACGGTCCCTGGGTTGACGGAACCGTACCCGCGCTCATCTTGAGCGCTAGACTTAGACTGCTGTCTAAGTCCCTCCGTGACGGAGTGGAGCTGCCGCTTAGCGACTAAGTGGGCAAACTCAATACGAAGATCTCGCTGGTCCAAGACGTAGGACAGCAGACAATCTTCTCGGAGTTCTTTTAACTCCTGAACTGTAAAGTTCTTCAGAGAAACCCATCTCCAGAACAGGTCTTCTGCCTGGGTCTGGGTTGTGGTGTTCTCGGGCTGTACCCAAGGGTAGCCCCACACGGGGAAGAGCCCACCACGGTCTTCCGGTTTCTTCCGAGACTTGTGAATTCCTTGAGAGGAATTCGGTGTGGTGCAAGTAGCACACACCTAGCGGTCTCAATGTCATTGACAAAGGGTGGTTCGATTTGAACCAAGGCACGCTCATAGCCGCCACGCGAAGTGCGCCCATGGTTTAAACCACGAGGGGCCTTGAGGTGCTCCAAGAACATTGGAGACCCAGACCCCGCATCCGGTGGGTAGTATCCGCGAGGATACGCCGGCGTGGGAGGCACAGGAGTGCCTTGTAGTTGAGCAGCTTGATAGCGCTCCTGCTGCTCATCGAGATCGTTAGAGATCTCTCGGGGCTCGGAGACAGCCCCCTCCTCTTCCTCCTCGTCTGAGGAGTCGAACAGGGATTTAAATCCCTTAGCGATTGAAGGCTCTGATGTAGGAGAGCCAGGGGATGCGCGCTTCTTAGCAGCAGCAGCACCCTCACCAGCCCGTTTTGGAGACGCTGCTTTCGCAGCTTGGGCTCGAGCCTTACCTTCGGTTAAGATAAGGTTCTTGGCAGGCGAGCTCGTCGAAGCTGCCTTTGCCTCTGATGACTCGGCATCATCAACAGGAGCGTCCTGTGAAGGAGCGTCCTGTGCAGGAGCGTCCTGTGAAGGAGCATCCTGAGAAGAAGATAGATCCTTAGCGGATCCAGGAGAGTCCCCGTCAGACTCTGATCCCGTGATCATAGGGATGTTAAACTCAGGGGACTCTGACCCAGGACTGTGGTCCCGATAGGCGAGCCGAGGGTTCGGCCTATCGTCGGGTGAAAGGGAGCGCGAGCGACGGCGTCGTGAACTCCCTTTTTGGCTGGCAGCAGCAGCGGTTCGCTTGCTGCCTGTCTCGGAAGCCGCCTTGCGGCCTTCCTTGCGCGGAGAGGCCTTGTCTTTCGACTTGGTCTTAGCATTCTTCGACCTCGCGGTCTTAGACTTGGAAGGTGCCGAAGCGCCGCGGGTGCTTGCCTTCTTAGGCATCGTTGAGAGGTTGACGTGGTGTGACGGGGTCACACGAGCACCTTGCTCAGAGGAAGCGTGCTATTAAGAGTATACAAACTCTAAGTGAACGGCAGTTCACTAGTCCCTGGTCTTAGGGGACTTAATAGCCCGTTTAGCGTAAGTTTTAGACTGATTTATTTATAGTTAATTAGGTCCATTTGGCCTGTAATACAAACTCCTAATTAACTATACTTTATCTTAATTATGCATATAAAAGGTAGGTTTAATGCTATTTGTTGGCCCTCAGCCACTGAACCTACGTGGCAGTAGTGTGGCTCACACCACAGTGTGGCCCACACCACTCCATCAGAGTATTAAAACAAATACTCACAGAAGTATATCTACTTCTAAAGGCGGTACCCTTTCTGGGTTACCCCTTTCATGTAACCCCGTTACATCCTCCCCCACTTAGGTTGGAAACACCCCCAACCAATGAGGAGCTAGGAAGAGAGCTCCGCTCTCTTTCCTGTCCTTTGTCGATACCCATCGACGAGCCACGGTTGTGGCTTAAGGCTTTCATTCAGCCTTTTCCAGCGCGCAAGACACCCGGAGGTTTCCACGTCAACCTCCTTCAAGATGCCTAAGAAGGCAAGCACCCGCGGCGCTTCGGCGCCTTCCAAGTCTAAGACCGCGAGGTCGAAGACTGCTAAGACCAAGTCGAAAGACAAGGCCGCTCCGCGCAAGGAAGTCCGCAAGGCGGCTTCCGAGGCAGGCAGCAAGCGTACGGCTGCTGCTGCCAGCCAAAAAGGGAGTTCACGACGCCGTCGCTCGCGCTCCCTTTCACCCGACGATAGGCCGAACCCTCGACTCGCCTATCGGGACCACAGTCCTGGGTCAGAGTCCCCTGAGTTTAACATCCCTATGATCACGGGATCAGAGTCTGACGGGGACTCTCCTGGATCCGCTAAGGATCTATCTTCTTCTCAGGATGCTCCTTCACAGGACGCTCCTGCACAGGACGCTCCTTCACAGGACGCTCCTGTTGATGATGCCGAGTCATCAGAGGCAAAGGCAGCTTCGACGAGCTCGCCTGCCAAGAACCTTATCTTAACCGAAGGTAAGGCTCGAGCCAAGCTGCGAAAGCAGCGTCTCCAAAACGGGCTGGTGAGGGTGCTGCTGCTGCTAAGAAGCGCGCATCCCCTGGCTCTCCTACATCAGAGCCTTCAATCGCCAAGGGATTCAAATCCCTGTTCGACTCCTCAGACGAGGAGGAAGAGGAGGGGGCTGTCTCCGAGCCCCGAGAGATCTCTAACGATCTCGATGAGCAGCAGGAGCGCTATCAAGCTGCTCAACTACAAGGCACTCCTGTGCCTCCCACGCCGGCGTATCCTCGCGGATACTACCCACCGGATGCGGGGTCTGGGTCTCCAATGTTCTTGGAGCACCTCAAGGCCCCTCGTGGTTTAAACCATGGGCGCACTTCGCGTGGCGGCTATGAGCGTGCCTTGGTTCAAATCGAACCACCCTTTGTCAATGACATTGAGACCGCTAGGTGTGTGCTACTTGCACCACACCGAATCTTCTCAAGGAATTCACAAGTCTCGGAAGAAACCGGAAGACCGTGGTGGGCTCTTCCCCGTGTGGGGCTACCCTTGGGTACAGCCCGAGAACACCACAACCCAGACCCAGGCAGAAGACCTGTTCTGGAGATGGGTTTCTCTGAAGAACTTTACAGTTCAGGAGTTAAAAGAACTCCGAGAAGATTGTCTGCTGTCCTACGTCTTGGACCAGCGAGATCTTCGTATTGAGTTTGCCCACTTAGTCGCTAAGCGGCAGCTCCACTCCGTCACGGAGGGACTTAGACAGCAGTCTAAGTCCAGCGCTCAAGATGAGCGCGGGTACGGTTCCGTCAACCCAGGGACCGTACACCGTAAGGCGGCTAAGAAGCCGCGGACTACTTACGCCCCGGCTGTTGATCCCAAATCTCAACAGCCTTCGGGCAGTCAACCCGGAGCCGGTCTTCCGGCTCCCACGAGTTCTGTGACGATGGGTAACGCCGCCACTTCACAAGCAGCTGGCGCTTCCCAGAGCGCCGCCGGTCCTGGACGACCCGTTCCACATGATAGTGGAGCTCGCCGTTCCGGTCAAGGAGGGCAGGAGGAGCTCTCGCACGCGTTTGAGTACGAGGCTCCTTCTCAGCCGTATCCTTCTGGACCCTCAACTTCGGGTCGGGACTCTGTGGGGTCCCTGTTAAGCGACGAGGTCCGTCAGCTTCGAGATCGTGTTTACGCGATCGAGATAGCCCTTGGGCTTGGACCTGGTGGTCAGGCTGCCTCTCAGGCTGGCAAGCCGGGGACCCTTGAGGTCCTTCGCCAAGACTTAGACGCTCTTGGTCGTGAGACTCATGAGCTCCATGGGCGCGTTGACCGCCGAGCTCCGGCTGCTGCTTTGAAGGAGCTCCGTCGAGGCTTAGAGACTCTAAGCCATGAGGTGCATGGTCGGATGCCCTCTTATGAGCCGCAGGGGTACTCGTACCACTCGGCTTATGGGTATAGCTCTTACCCGAGCTCTTCCCATTCGGTACCGTCATACCCGTCGTATGACTCGCGTGGGTACCAGCCTGTGTATCATTCACAGGCTTCGACACCGGCAACTCCGGTTGTCCAGAGGACTCAGCCTCGTTTCGAGGAGGTGAGTTCTCACCTTGATCTTCCTCCGTCCGAGAAGGAAGACCCAGCGGATCGTGATACCGCTTAAGACGCCCCACGTAGAACGTCGGGTGCGTCGCCATTGACTTTGGGAGGTCAATGGTATACGCCGCGCCATGTCTGGCCAGGACCGCAAAGGGTCCGATGAAGCGGTGCTTCAACTTGTTGCTCTCTACAGAGCTAACCACCTTTAGCGGTAGGTTTTTAGTGTCTAATAGGACTAATTCACCTTGTTTAAACACACTTAAGTTCCTCTTGCATGTTTGTCTGAGTACTCCTTTTGTCTGTCTTGGGTTGATGCCATCGCATCTCTAACTCGGCTGATCAACGTCAGCCTGTCGTCTATAAACGACGACAACTGTCTTTTCAAAGACTCTGGCTCGATCTCCGAGACTTGGGAGGAAAAGGCTTTCCGGGCCTCTCTCCCACTTACGATGGAGGCCACAGTGCCTCCCCGCAAGGTTAGCGGCACGGGGGTGTCGTAACCATTCAGGTAGAACGGGGTAAACCCCGTTGATGCGTGTACCGCATTGTTGAGTGCAAACTCAACCATAGGAAGCTGATCTGACCAGGATCGAGGTGCTTCCGCACAGATACTGCGCAGAGTATCTTCGAGCACGCGGTTGACGCGCTCCGTCTGACCATCCGTCTGCGGATGGTCCGCAGTTGACATCGTCAACTTCGTTCCCAACAATTGGAACAGGGTGTCCCAGAACGCACCCGTGAAACGGGGTCTCTATCCGAGACTATGGTCTCTGGTAGACCATGATAGCGAAACACGCTATCTAGGAACAGCTGTGCAGCTTGTTTCCCGGTGACCTTGTCACGTACCGGAGCAAGATGCACCATCTGCTCAAACGCAGACAAACACCAATATGCCGGTGTTGCCCTTGTCATCGGCCGGCAGGCCGAAGACGAAGTCGAGACTCATCGACTTCCAGCAGTCCGCTGGTACTGGTAGGCTCTGCAGTGGAGCCGAGGCGTGGCCCGAAGGCTTCACCTTTTGACATGTTTCACATGTCTTGACATAGTGTGCCACCCACTTATACATGCGGGGCCACCAAAATGTCGAGAGACCATTTGGTAGGTCTTCTCCCGGCCAAGATGGCCACTGATCGGCGCATCATGCGGCTCCAGAAGTATGTCATACTTCAGATCCTCGTCGTTTGGAACGACAACCCGAGGAGGATCTCTAGGGTCTACTCTGTAATGGAGTAACCCATCGGCCAGCTCATAACGATGGAGCTGCGCCCGCTGTCGAGGCGAAAGCCTGTCGACTTTGGCGTCTTGCCATCGGCAAGAACTGCACCAGTGGTGTGTAGTTATCGTCCTCCTGATACGCCAAGCGTATCCGATCATATAGATCTGTCGTGACCGACTGACATGAGCTAGCCATAGTCAGGTCGACGCGACAATGCATCGGCAAGCACGTTGAGCTTGCCCGGCTTGTATTCAACGCGGAAGTTGTATTCCGCGAAGAATGACAGCCACCTCGCCATCCGCTGCGACAGATGAGGCGAGTTGGTGGCAGTCCGCAAGGACGCGTGATCAGTATAGATCACAAGGGCTCGTGCCCAGAGGTGAACTCTAAACTTGACAAGAGCGTACTCATTGCAAGTAGCTCCTTGTCATGAACGGGATAGTTCCGTTCGGCAGCCTTCAGCTGCCTGGACTGGAAGGAGATGACACGTTCGTGTCCTCATCGTCCTTCTGCAACAGCACACAGCCTATTGCATAGTCAGAAGCGTCACAGACGACGCTAAATGACTTGTTTTCGTCCGGCAAGGCCAGGACTGCGCGCTTGCTGTAAGCTCGCCTTGATGCTGTCAAAAGCATCCTGGTGCTGTTGCTCCCAGACCCAGTCGGCCTCTTTCTTTAGAGATCCGACAAGGGTCGAGCTAGTTCAGCGTACCTGCGCTGTTATTGTGAAGATAGTTGGCTAAGCCAACCACTTCCGGCAGTCCTTCTGCCGACCGCGGTCCTTCTGCTGACGACCTCGGGTTCGGCAAGCCGCTATGGCCTGACCTTCCCTGGATCGGCGCGTACGCCGACCCTGCTGACAAAGCAGCGAGGACTTCTATCTCTCTCAGCCGCAAAGACGCACTTGTCGATGTTGGCATAGAGCTTGTTAGTTCTCATGACCTCAAACACTCGACGGAGGTGCTTCAAATGCACCTCCATAGCCGTCTGGCCGCCTTCGGCACGGCTATGGACGAATATATCGTCGAAGTACGTCTGAGCGAACGTACGCAATGGTCTAAACAGTTGTGTGACCAAGCGATCGAACGTCGCTGGAGCATTCGATAGCCCCTGTGGCATCACTAGCCACTCCAAGAGCATCCCACTCGGGGTGCTCACTGCGGTGAGAGGAATGTCACTCTCCCGCATCAGGATCTGGTAGTATCCGTCTACCAGATCCAGGGCAGTACAGCGTACAGCCCGACATGTTGTTCAGCAACACATTCTTGCGAGGGATCGGCGTCTGTGCCGGTACCGTCGCATTGTTCAGCTTGTTGTAAGCGTGAACCAGACGCCACTTCCCGTTCGGTTTCCGAACGCAGAAGGTTGGCGTCGAGTGCGGGGACTTCGACTCCCGCACCATGCCCGACTTGCCTTTTCGGCGAAGAAGGCATCTATGACCTCGCACTGTTCGCGAGGTAGAGACCACTGCCTCGGACACAGTACTTTGTGCCAGGCACGAGATCTATCTCGTGCCGAACTCCCCGATCCGCCGGGGAGTTGGGATGGTGGGTGCTTCGACACCACATCCGAGTACTCTTTCACAAGAGGGTATACTGGATCCTCCGGGTTCTTGAGGATCTCAGAACCCAAGCGCGTTGCACGCTGCTTCGTGAACCCCTCCAGGACATCCTCGTCCATTACGGAGGAAGAGTTCAAATCTTCAGGAGAGGTCCCTGGCTTCAGGAGCACCATCTCCGCAATCTCTCCGGCCTCACTCGGCCAGGAAGTCCTTCATGGACAATTTCTCGAGGTTCAGCAGTGCTGACACCTCAGGCAGTGCTCCAGATGGACGGCACCTGCCTTCACTTGACGACCGGACCCGCCGTCGAAGAACATGGCATTGCTCTTCGACCGGCCGTGCCGGTGGAGTCTCAGACTCCGAGTGTGGTACTTGGTTATCTATACGAGAGGTGTTCAATGACACCTCCGCCCTCGTACTGGTCTTCTGACCCCGTGTGGAACTCTGTGTTACCCACTAGAGACGCCTGCTGCGCTCTCGATCTTCTTCTCGGTCTCTTCGACCTCGTGGAACTATGTTACCCACACCGGAGGCGCTCTCAGCGTCCTCCCAGCAGCCTCAGCTGCTTGCGGTACTATGTTACCCGCTTGCGGAACTACGTTACCCGCCTGTGGACCTATGTTACCCACACAGGAGGACGCCTTCAGCGCTCTACTCAGCAGCTCTGCTGCTTGCGGACCTAAGTTACCCGCCTGGTCAGTGCCGTCAGGCACTGCCACAGTCGAAGCCCTTACGGCGCGACGACTCCCAGCGTTGGGACTTGCCGTCGTGGCAATCACACGCTTGGCAATGAGCCTTGGTCTCACGACGGTTGCGAGGCTCATCGCAATATCTTCGTGGAGTCAGCGACTCCCATTACGTTTCCTGGGCATAAGCGCCTTGGCGACCATCGCTGGCGCCCCAGTCCCGGACAGAGGTGGGAACATTACTCACCAAAGCTCTGTCGGAGACTGCGGGCCGGCTAGCCCAATGGCTTTGCCACGCCAATCGATCCAGGGCTCGTGCTTTTCGAGCCACGGCATGCCCAGGATCAAGTCGTACTTGTCCATGTCTAGGACAAGGAACGACTCCGTGCTTGTCAAAGTCTTCAAACTTTACAGCCATGTCCATACGGACCCCAGGTACGTTAACCACCGTACCATCGGCCAGTCTCACCGAGACCTGGCCCCTGCCTTTCTTTCTCGCAAAGATCGGCATACTTGTCGCCATTCCGCGCGACCGTCTGGCGTCGAGCAAAGTTCGTCGACTCCCAGAGTCAATCAGGACTCTGAAGGGATCTCCATATCCGTACACTTGCGTGTACCACTAAGCATCCGCCGTGCTCTTCCTCGTCTCGAGAGCAACCAGGCTCTCAGGGGCTAAGCCTCCATGGCGTGTGCCGTCCGCACACCTACCATGGGGACTTAGATCTTCCCCAGTAGGGCGCCCCGCCCCTTAACTGGTGACCCAGTTCCCCTGGC
>VOQZ01000747.1:0-50170 GCA_008079305.1 Phytophthora palmivora | reverse complement strand
CATACTACTGTAGTAATTCTACTCATGTAGTACAAAGTGTAATTCAACGCTCCCTGAAAACAGAAATGCAATACGTGATAAACAACAAGATAAACTATGAAATACACATAATACGGTACCTTCCGCCTAGATGCTTAATATTCTGTCGTGGCGTTATATTCCGTACCTTCTCTAGTCGCACATTCTATCTTGGCGCCATCCTAATCACTCCGATGTCTGCGCTGGACATCAACTGGCTGCGTCCCGTGGCCCCCGACGGCCCCAAGCCGCTGCAGATCCTCGTCGACTGGTTCGCACTCAACGGTGTGGTCTATCACGCGTCCAGCCACCAGCGTGAGGTGCTGGTGCCTCTGTGTCGGGAGCTTAATGCACGAGGAGTCCAGTGTGAAGTGGACCAGATTTTGGACTATGTGAGTTACCTTCAGGAGGTCGTTCACGACGCCGCAAGCCTGCATCAAGAGCTCCCAGAGGATCTAGTGCCCTACCAAGAGCATCTCCAGGCTCTCCTGTTCAAGGACGGCCACACTAGCAACTCTGTTGCCCTTCCCAGTCAGCAGAAGTCTCGCTATCGCCCTACCAGTCGCCTCTCGTGGCTCGAACCTTCGCCCTACGGTGGCTTAAGTGGCATGGAGGTCCTGGTAGAGTGGTTAAAGAATAATTACTCTACGTACGCTCGTGCTACGAGGAAGGGGAGAAGGGGAAGTTGTTGGAAGACCTGGTGAAGGAGATGAAAGGCGCAGGTATCAAGGACTGCGCTGTGAATACAGTGAGGGCGAAGATTGATGTACTCCACAGAGAAGTGAAGGGTGAAAAGTCACGGTCGGCAGCTTGGGAACAATTTGGCTCGGTGCTTGAAGAGATTTTTACGGTGGGGGATGCGGGTCAGGAACGAGAGGAAGCGAGAAATGATGAGAGTTTTGACAATCAGGAGGATGGGACTATTAGTTCTGTGGTATACAAGAACATTCTCTGCTAAGCACTACCCAGGGTAGTGTCAACAGTGCTGATATCTTTGCGAGTTTGAAACCTCCAGTGAAGCACAAACGTAGCAGCCCGACAAGTCGCCTCGCATGGATGAAACCTGCATTGCCTGGTTCCCCGACTGCTATGGAGTTGTTGGTTGAGTGGATGGAGCGTAACTACGCTGCATACACGCAAACAAATAAGAAGGGGGATAAGGGGAGAATGCTGAACAAATTGTTGCACAAGATTGAAGCTGTGGGGCATCACGGATGTACAATTCATGCCATTCGAGTGAAAATTGACAGTCTCCAAAGACAAGCTGGAGGGAAAGCTCGCCCTTCATCTGCGTTTGATCAGTATGGTGCATCGCTTAGGAGAGTCTTTGCGGAAAAAGACAGCATTGAGGCCATTGGGCCTAGAGAACCCTCGCCACGATTCACCGCTGTAGAACAGGACTGTGAGGATTCGCAGAACAGTAACGATGAGGGCATGGAGAGCGATGACAATTTTGAGGAGATTGTCACGGAAAGCGCTAAAAGTCCTGACTGTCAGAATGATTTGGTTGACATGGCAACGACGGAATCGGTTGTGTTGCCCGAAGGCGGAAACCACAGCACTGAAGACACCCCACGCATGTGAAATAAGCATCAGCACACATGAAGTACACACCAACACACGTGAAGTAAACACCAACACACATGAAGTGGATACCGACACCCGTCAAGGCAGCACCACTACACATGAGGCCAACATCAGCAGCACTCGCGAAGTCAATACCCACCCACGTGAAATCATCGTCAGTGCGAATCGTTCGTCTGATAGCGAAACTGAGGATGATGACAGGGAGCAACCTGCTAAGGTGAAGCCCATCGTCCCACAAGAGCGTCAGCAAATATCTTCGCCGACTAGATCTCCGTCCACAAGTGAAATCGTGCGTATTGCAACTTTGCTCCGGGAACGGCACGACCTTCTTCAGCGAGGTGTGCCACAGGAGCAGATCGACAAGTTCCTTCCGTTGCCCAATGTGTAGCGCGTATCGAGTTGGATGTGTTGATACCTAGTTTTTACTTTGAAATAGTTGTTTTGCAAAATTTCTTGTCATTTTTGTATCGATCTTCAAATTCAGAGGCGTTATATTCTGTCGCTTCTTGACTTTATTATCATTTTTTTAAAAATATCAACAGCAGGAGCTAAGCGTAAAAATCAAGTCATGCCAAATCAATGTGAGTTGGACATGCTACTGGACAGTTCGATCCTGGCCAGGATAAAGATGAATCTAACGTTATTTTATCACGTCCGTCGTCGCCAGCGTGGAACTCCTTCATCACTCGAGGGATTGCTTCGATTGCCTCACTACTGCGTGAAAGATACGATCTGAAAGAGCGAGGCGTGGTTCAAAACGAGATTATGAGTATCTGCTGCTACCGTTGGTATGCTTCTGTAATGTTATGTGAATGAGCTACTCGTACGTACTAGTTTTTAGTACAGTAAACAGTATCTGAGTTTGCAAAGTTAAAACTATCCGTTGCATTGGAGAACAGTCATTAGTTAGCGATGGCTGGATGTCTCCTCGTCTGGAGCTTTGAGTCCAATGTGTCCTGGTTCTCGGGCAACCTTCGAAAGTTCGCTTTGGTTCTTTTAGACGAGATGAAAGTGCTGATTTCATTGCTCTGGGAGCAAGATTGAAGCAAAGATTATCAGATTCGTAGTGAAGTGGAGCTTGCGTACATGATCGATCAAAGTGTTTTAAGTATTATCAAGTCTCTTCACCGAATGATGAGGCTGGAACGAATAAGTTAAAATACGTTGGGGAAGCCGCAGTGGGTGTTAGTATGTTAGTTACCACGTTAATACGCTCGTGAAGGAGGAAGATGCTCCAGATTTCGAGGTGGAGGTTCTTTTTGCCCTCCTTTGCGGAACAATGCCTAAGATCACGACGGCGCGGAGTCAATTGCAGACTAGCAATTCAAGCTGAGTAATAGCCAACGTTTGCGTTAAGTAGGTGTCTCACCTGAAAGTGATGAATGTCTGCCAATACCTCATCGACATAAAGGCAACAACCTAGATAAAAAAGAAACTAAGTTCTCAACAATGACATTTAGTTAGCAAATGACAAGCATTTGGACAAGAAGTACCGATAAATGTAGTCTCAAATATCAAGAATTCTGTCGCGTACGCAGTGTGTATCACCTTGTTGAGCGAACTACTAAGTAAGATACTCACTTTTTGCTTTTACTCTTCGCAGATTTGTTTTCAGCCTCGAGTCGCTCCAAGTACTTCTTGTTTTCAGCTTCCATATTTAATAGATGTTGCACCTCTGCATCGGCAGCGCGTTTCGCCTGCTCCCATTCCTCAGCTCCACGGATTTCTGCTCGTTTGCGAGCATTTTCGTCGTGCCATTTGGTATCCTCAAGTCTCTGGGCTTCCTTGACTTTATCAGCCTTTACTTGCTTAGCGTGTTCGGTCATTTCTTCTAGAGCCTGTTCACTTTTGGCTTCCGCTTGAAGGAATCGAGCTTGATTCTTCTTCAAAGACGACGCAATACTTGTGAGATCCGACTGACTCAATGCGTTACTAGCCACCTCGACGGAGATCAAAGTCGAGTTTTTTGTCAAAGCGTGAGCTAGAGCACGACCCACTTCCTGTGCAATCCCCGTATTAAACAGGTTCAGTGAAGTCAGTGAGTAGTTGGCGACCAGTGACGATGTGAAAGCCTCCGCATGTGCTGGCAGAGACCCATTCTTCACATTAGCACTACTGCCACTGGTGCCTACACCACCAATCGATGATTCCTTTGTTCCTTGAAACATCGGATTGGAATTGAGCGTCAGTGATGTCAAAACTGTGTTGTTACGAAGGGCATCTCCGATATGCTGAGCTGAGACGTTAGTGAGATGGTTGAAACCTAGATCCAACACTCGAAGTTTCTTGTTGACAGTCAGCATATTCCCAATCGCTACACCGACGACATCAGTGAGTGCGTTGTTGGATAGATCCAGAAAATCGACATTGCTGTTGTTGCGCATTGCACGCAACAGCGCACAGCAAGACAACTGTGAAATACCACGAACCACTAATCGCTTCGGAGATACATTCATCTCGATTTCACGAACGATTGCGGCCGATTTGGGCTCACGTTCTAGGGCTTGTTTTTCCAATGCGACAGCCGTACTTAGAGCATCCTGGTATGTTTGCTTGACCCGCTGCATCTCAAGTTTGTGCATGGCTGCTTCGTACTCCATAACAGCAGCATCGTACTCTTCGTCATAACGTTCTTGCAGTGCTGCCAAACGCGAATTTGCATCCCCAGCAGAGATGCCATAGCTAGCACACTGTGAGCAAAATGACTTTAGTTCACAAAGCTCTAGTCACTAACGTGACAGCAATACATTCGATAATCTCAAACCTCTGCTTGCAAGTCCTCGGATGCTAGATCTAGAGCTACACGGTGTACAGGTGCTACCACTGATCGATCCATTTATCCTTTTCACGCCGCTTCACGTCGAGAAAATGAAACTACTAACTTGTTTTGCGTAACCTAATCTGTTTGAACGTTGCTTTCGCCAAATTGTCCTGCACTTTAATCCTCTGGCAGTGGAAGCATTCTGTCAATAATCTCCATCGACACACCTCGTTGTTCAAGACCACTTCTTGCACATAACAATACAAAACGTCGTCGTATTTCCGGGACATCGGGTGAAAGGTTCGACACCTGACGCCTAGTTTCAGCATGTAAATATGCGGTTGTTTCATGACTTTCTCGTTCACTTGCCCCAGTAATGACGATCGGAGTGTTCCTTGATCCGTTTCGCGCTATCGGTTCGTTCTTGACTTCACTCACATTACCACTTAGGATATCATGGTTCATGTTTTCATCTTCATCCGTTGTTTCCGTGCTACTCGTGTGATCATGTTGACCTACGTTGGCGAAAATGTTCATCAGGGCCTCCTGGTACTGCCGGAAAATTCGTGAGTGACGATGGTCTCCGATCCGTTCTCGTCGAGTTTCCCTTCTCAAACTGTCGATCTTGGAGCGAAGTGCGTGAATCGTACAGTCAGAATACCCAGCGTCTCGCATTCCTTGACAAAGTTTCTCCAACATCTCAACTTTCGCATTCGAATATGCGTATGAAGAGTAGTGACGACTGAGCCATATCAAAAGTAGTTGCATGGGACTCAAACTATCAGAAGTGACAGGTTCCAACCAAGACAAGAATCGGCGAGGCATAGCTAGAAGATGGTTGAGACGAAAATGCAAAAGTACCGTAGTAAAACTTGCCATTGACAATAGTATTTTCCAGTGTGAAATCAACGGTCTCAACAAAGCCGAGCCAAATAAATTCAACTACTCTCGACGCAGTGGCAAGAATGAGTCAATCGTTTCTCGATCCACGCCTTGTTGTTGTAGTCCTTGGCGAGCAGAAAGTAGCTCAAAGCGACGTCGAATCTCCATCGTGTCCAGCACGGGGTCAAATATCGGCAATTTGGCACTGTCAACTCCTCGATCCTTAACTTCACTAACCTCTGCTTCCTCTTTCTTCACCACAACGCGAGGAGGACTCGAATTTGCACGAGTCCGCCGTATCTTGTTTTTGATTCGTTCTTGTTCATCTGTAATACGCTCCGCGGCGCGTTCACGCATTTCGATCCTCTCGTCTTCGTCAAATAAGAGAACAAGGAGACGGTCATAGTAGCGGTTAACATCAGTCGACGCGCACTTGCCACCTTCAGCTCTCATTTGCACCCCTTTTTTCAAGCGAGAGAGTTGCGAACGGATCGAACTCATTGTCAATCCGTAGATACCGCTCGCTGCCATCTCCTCGCCCAATTGCTCCAGTAGTTCGATTTTGTGCTTCGACATGCGAAATTCTTCACCATGACGTTCTAGCCAAGACATTAGTCGATCCATTGGAGTTGGTTCGCCCGGAGACGCAGAAGTCGTCCATCGTATACGTGAAACAACGTGGGGTGTTGTGCGTTTAGGCCGCCGCATGTTGTTTTAACTCGACAGTTAGACCTGAAATTCTCCAAGTGTACTTGCCTTCGTCTCAGATTCTCGACGTCGCTTCTCAGAACCAAACTCTACGTTGTCTCTGTGGCGAAGTGGTTCTGCGAAATCGCAAGATCGCAGGGGTCCTCTTGCACACTGCGCCCGAACTGCCGACTAACGGAGGGGGTACTCCGATCTTCCGTGAAGTTACTTGATCTCACCTTGTGTACCCGTCGGTGGGACTAGATCGCTCCTCGGGTGATCTCGATTAGACGCGCTTGTTGTCGATCTTGCTGTCTGACAGGACAGCGGGAGAGGTGGCAGCAGCGGGGATACTTCTACTCGCTGCGCCGTGTAGTTACCGAACTTCGATCTTGGTTGTACTTGGTCGATCTTGCTCTGACCAGTGTCGATCTTAGCTCGGGGGGTCTTGTGGTCGGTGTGTGACCTTTATCCAATAGCTTCCAATACGTGCTTGCCGCTTCCTATAGCGGGTTCTTGAGATTTGAGGGTTGACGAACGTCCAGCCAAGCAATCTGGGCGTAGGGGTTCCACTTAGTGTCGATCTTGATCCTGCGTGGCGTCGGGAGGGCCAATCTTGTATATCCCTACCCGGAATAGCGTAGATGAAGGAAGACTTGTGTAGTAGAAGGTAAAAACAACTCTGAATTAATGGTTATTATCCTATACTTCCCATCTGTGGCTATCCATACCGCACTGGCTTCTTAAAACCCATAATAAAGCTAAGATCGATATTTACCTGTCAGGATCGATATCGCGTGGGTACAATCGCCTTGGGCAGGGATGATGGCACACGCATTCACTGGGTCATTATAGTGAGTGTCACTATATCGAGGATCACCGTAGAGAGGGATTGTTCCTGATCTTGATTGACGGGACGAGATCGAGATCGGAAAACTTCTTATCTGCTTCACCACAACCGTCCCCTGCGCGAGTGGCACAGCACAACTGCTTTCGCTCGCTGCACCGCATCTCCTTCCAGCCTATCCTCCTCCATGGTTCAAGATCAAACCTCCAATCCTTCATCTACCCCAAGATCGACTATGCCACCGGGCCAATTGGGTCTACTCGCGGTGGCAGCCGCTGCAGTCGATTCTGACACGTCCTCCAATTCGCCACCCAACCCTCATTCGTCATGTCCGGAATGTCGTCGGTTGCGTTCCGCGCCGACGGCTCATGTTCATCGATCTCATGTGGATCTACAAGCCGTTCGAGCGTCGCTCCAAGACGTTCAAGCTTCTCTACGAGGTGTGGAAGACATCATCAGTCGTGAGTCGATCTTCCGCCAATTGCAGGATGACCATGAGGACCTTCAACACGCTCACGTGGACTCTCTTCGTCACATGGGCGATCTTCATCGACATTTGGATCACCTCCGATCTCAGGCCATGCCGTTCGCTAAGTTCTGTCAAGATCGGTATGACGCACTGATCGAGGCATTGGAGGACTCTAACGCCGAGCTGGCAGAGAGCAAATCCACGGTCGAAGAGCTTGAAGAGAAGCTAGACAGGGTCTCTAAGCTTCGGGAAGCTTACGACGAATTGCAGGCCACTTCTAAGAGTACGATCTTATGTCTGGAAGACGAGATCGACACTCTGAAGCGCCAAGCCCAGAACCTCCAAGCTCAACTGGCTGCTCTAACCAGTCATCCCGATCTTGGTTCCCCGCCTCCCACTGCGCTCGCCCGACTCTTATTCAATCAAGATCAGGAACTGATTGCTGCTCGTCAGCGCGATCAAACCCAAGATCAATCGCTGCTGGAGGTCCGTCAGCACTTAAAAGACCGAGATCAAGAATTATCTACGGCTCAGCAGCGGTGTCAGGCCCTGGAACGGTCAGAAGCTTCACTAGAAGCGGCGGCTCTCCAACTCCAGCGTCAGATCAGCGCGCAAGATCGACGGATCGCTCGGCTCCAGGAGGAAAGGGATCAATTTCGCACGAGCTGCCATGAGGCTCAATCTGAGCGAGATCAAGCGGTGGCGAAGGTAGCGTCTTCGTCTGAGCGTCTGGATAAGGCTCGGGCGGAACTTCGCGCTCGTGGGAATCATATTGATTCTATGAGGGCCAACATTTCCCGCTTGGAGCAGCAAGTCGCCGATCTTCAGACTGCCAGCTCCCAAGTTGATCATCAATTTGTGAGTCAGAAACGTGAGCTTGCTGCTCTACGGGTTGAGCATGCTGCTCTCTCTGCTCATTATACGGACGCCTATAGTCGATTCTGGGCTGTGGCCCGTTCTCTCAATCAAGACGTCGCTCTTCCGACTCCTGCAAGTCTGACTCGTCCTCGATCTGGGTCGGAGTCATCCCCACCGCGATCTCGCAAGACTCGGCGACTCGATCTTTCGTTCTCCAAGTCTCCTGATGATCTCCCTGACTCCGAGGGTCCGGATCCTGACGTCCCTGAACCTGAACTTCCCGATCTCCCTCAAGAGTCCGAGATCGAGCAAGAAGATGGGTCTCCTGAGCAGGACGGCGGCTCTCCTGATCTTCCTCAAGGATCCGAGATCGAGCAAGAAGACGGCTCTCCCGAGCAGGAAAGCGGTTCTCCTGAGGACGATGACGCGGACGATCCTGAGATGTTAGCCGCTTTGGCTAAATCTCGTTCGGATCTTCGTCGATCCAAGCCATCCGGAGCAGCTCAGGGTACTTCGGGGACTGCCGGCCATCCTATCGACTTGGGTGGCGAGGGAAGCGACAATATTCCTTCCGACGACCCATCCGAGCAGTCTCCGGAGGTCGATCCTCCTATGGGTAGTCCCAATTCCGCCCCTGATGACAGTGATCTTGAATCCAGTGCGGGTAAATCACTCCTGGATATTCGACAGTCCTCCGAGGCCACCACCTTGACTCCGCCACACCCCAAGGTTCCAAGATCAGAGTGGATTCCCAGCTTGATCACCAGGCGTCTATTTCGCTCAGCGGACGTGTTCCCTTGGGATGTCGACCGCGTGAGCCACCTGAGCATCTCCACCTTGAACACCAAGGTGTTGAGCCACCTTTTGCTCGGTGTTTCCGAATGGCTATTTCCTGACGTGGTTCCTTCAGCGACACCTTCTCGGGTCGAGATCGAAGATTTTGTCACGGGCCCTGCTGTGGATGCTCTCATGTCTCTCAATCCTCCACCATGGGCATCTCTGGAATCCACCGAGGGACCCCTCTCTTTCATGGTCGATTTCATGCCTCCTGGTTTTTGTGAGAAGTACTTGGAATATGAGGAGAAGCATCTCCAGGCGCTCTGGGAGTCCAGTCACTTCCTGCCGATCTCAGACGACATGTGCGTTGCGGACGCAGCCTTATCAGCCTACCATGAAGGTCGTCGTCAGCGTCGATCTCGGGCTGGAGCTGCCTGGAAGCAGTTCTTGTTTCGACATCTCATCCCGGCTCTGCGTCAACAGTATTGCGATCTGGATATCTTGCTGGATCCTTTCTTCCTGCATTTCCCCAAGCCACGTCACCCCAAGATCTGGTATCCGGATGTGTCTGCTGCGTCGCTGGAGGATGCGTTGTCCGCCGTTGATCTTGCGGAACCCTGGCGTCTGCAATACCGCCAGTCTTCTGCGGATCATCCAGCGACGCGTATTCCCCGTCTTCAGGACAAGTTCGTCAATGTGCCACCTTCCTCTCAGCCAGCCTCTAACATAGCAGTGCTTTAACTTCTTAATTAATCCATTTCTTCTTCGCGATTTTCTTCCTTTTATGCGTCGTTCTTAAGATATTAACGCCTTCGATCTTAGTGACTCATGGTCATCTAGTCGGTCCACATGTATCATATTCACCACCATCCACCTGATCTATCGCCGTCCGATAGATCCTTCACTTAGCTCTTCGTGATGTGACCAGCTCACTTCACGATCTCGCCTCCTTATGGCTCCTCATGTGATTGCATGACCTCGAATCGATTTCGATTCGTTCGATCTCGCAAATAGTCATACAGTAGAGCCCCACAATTAAGATCGGCTTCATCTACCCATGTCGGTTCGTCGTATCCTTTCCAATGTACCAAAATTCACGTAACGTACGTCCATACCGCGTACGCTTCCCAGATCGCATGTCTACGATCTTTTCGACTTCGTATTCGTTATTGTCTAGATCTCGTATCCAGCTGTCCTCAGGCAACAACGCTTCATCAAAATCATATCGATCTTGATCTTGTATTGTCAACCGCACCTGGGGACGGTCCGGAAATTGTCGTACAGGCTTGATCTTAGAGACATGCACCACTGGGAAGAGTCGATATTCTGTACCGGCGATCTCAAGACGTACTGCGTGTTCATCCACTAGTTCCAACACACGGAAAGGGCCGTGCCACATATGTGCCAGCTTACGCGCATATCCTTCCTTGACCCGATCTAGATACAGCCACACTTGAGTTCCAACTTCGATCTCATGTGGTCGGACCGTTTCATTGTGTCGATCTGACCTTTCTTGGATCGCAACACGTAATCTCTCATTCACTTGTTCACGTGCTTGTTGATATTGCTTCTGTATCCGGTATCGCCATCGGCGGGGTTCACGATCTCGCCTTCTCGTCGATCCTAATGGTACCATTGCTTCTAGCGTAGATCGAGGGTCCCAGCCATGTAACAGATAAAATGGAGTATCTCCTCGGACGCGATCTTGGGCAGTATTGAGTGCGAAGGTGAGGCGCTCAGCATATTCATCCCAATCTCGCTGGTCGACATCTTCCACATACATTTTTACTGCACGTGTCAATGTTCCCACCATCCGTTCGGTTGTACCGTTTGCTTGCGGGCGGTATGCCATTGTTGCTCGCTGTCTCTGTCCCACGATTTTGTTGAACGATCTGAAGAAGTCAGACATAAAACCGGGTTCTCGGTCATGTCGGATAGCCTCGCTTGCACCGAACCGGCGGAAAACACATTCCTCATAGTTCTCGGCGACAGTCTGGGCTGTTCTTGATGCGCTGGCTTTCGCGATCACATATCCAGTGAATAGATCGATCCAGATCAATAGCTCAGTGTTTCCTTTGTGTGATCTTGGTAGTGACGGTATGTGATCCATACCGATAATCTGGAACGGGTACGTAGCTTGTAAATTCCCAGGCGATTCCCCATGGATCGTAGGCCGTCCTTTTCCCGTCTCGCAATCTATGCACTGACCCACGTAGCGTTGCACACTCTGATATAGTCCGCGCCAGTGGAAGTGAGCTCTGATCTTGTGGTATGTCCGTCCAATACCTTGGTGACCACCTTCCAAACTTGTGTGATAGTGGTGCATAAGATCGCTTTGCAATGTTTCGGGCACCACAAGCTTAGCCATAAGATCGCGATCTTCGTCGGACCGCTTGGTCGGCGGAAAATAGAACAATAATCCTGACTCATCCGTCTCATAGCGATCTGCGATCTTAGAACAGCTTTTCGCTTCAGTCGAAGTAAGATCTTGTACGTCCCCTCGCAGGTAGGCCTTAAGATCGACGATCCATTTTTCCTCATTTTGCGCTCGGCTAATACGCTCCATCCTCATTCTTTGCACAATCTCTTCTTGTAACACCTGAGGTCGACATTTCTTACGCGATCTTGTGACAGCAGCGATCTTGACTGTAGCTGCATCGTCCTTAGCTATTAGCAACTCCTCCAATCTATTAAGAGTCATAAGATCTTGGCGCTCCTCTTCGGTGACAATCACCACTCCACTTTCGCGACGTAATGCAGCACTCGCCAGACTATCTGCGCTTTGGTTCCAATCTCGCTTCATATGAAGGAACTCATGGCTGGGCCAAGATCGGAGACGTTCCAATGCCTGCTGCCGTAACAACGTTAACCCCGGGGCTTTGCACTCGATCTCACCCTTCATTTGTCTGATCACCAAGTTAGAATCTCCACAGATAATCAGGCGTCCCCTGTCCATATCTGACAGGAGATCGAGGCACAGAAGCAGACCATGGTACTCAGCCTCGTTTACCGTAAGATCGAGCTGATACTTTGAAGCTGCTGAGATCACTGTCCATTCTGGTAGGCTCCACACTATTCCACTGTATGCTCCTCCACTTCGTTTCACACGTGCTGATCCATCAAAACTAACAACTAGTAATCTCTCGTCTGGCTCCACTGTTGGAGGTGGCATCGAGATCACTTGTCGCGGTTGTTTCCTGGGAGCGATCGAAATCAAGATCGAGTCCACTTCCTTGCGGGGCGTAATACTTGCCGCGATCACGCCTAAGATCTCATCCTCTCCTCTGGTACATTTGACGATCTCAAGGGTCCAGCTTGATAGAAGTGCAGCCCATCGTCCTAACCGTCCTTGCAATCCAGATGAGTGAAGTAACCATGCCAATGTGGAGTGGCGCGTCAATACTTTAATCGATCTTGTCACGAGTTGAGTATAGCAGATGTCTAGTATCCTGAGCAAAGCCAACACTTCCTTGTCGACCATACCGTAGTTGATCTCATTCGGCTTGAGCGTGCGACTAGTGAAAGTTACTGGCTTGTACACCCCGTCGTGTTCTTGCATCAAGGCAGCTGAGATCGCCCACTTGCTGGCGTATACTACCACCACCGGTTGTCGATCCACATCAAAGTGTTGTAAGATCGGAGCATTCACGATCTTGTTCTTTAGTGTAGCGAACGCTGCCTTGGCTTCGATCCAACTACCATCCTCTTCTGCCACGACACCCTCATCGTCCCCAGTCGATTTTATCTTCCGAGCGATCTCGTAGAAATCCGCTTCGCGTAGCTCGTACAGAACTGATGCGTAGATCGCGAAATCTTCAATAAATCGGCTGTAGTAGTTGAGACTCCCCAAGAATGATTGCATCGATCTTAGGTTGGTGGGGAACGGTAATTCTTGTAAAGCCGACAAATCCTTTGGATGTGTCTCCAAACCTTCAGCTGATACACGATGTCCTAGATAGTCCACCTTTCGTTGACCCCAGAAGCTTTTGGCGACACTGATGGACAAGTTCCACTCGTCGCAGGCGTCTAACAGCTTTTCCACCTTTTCGCATAACGCGTCCCACGATCTTCCGGTTACCAGTATGTCGTCGATGTAAGATCGACGTCCCAACACTGACTCACTTCTCTCTAGATCAGGTTCTCCTGCCTCGAATACGTCCTTTCGGCCGGATCGATCTTGATCTTGGGTCACTTTCACGAATCCATATAGTGCATTGTCTAGGAGTCTCTGGTAGATCTGGGGAGCGTTTTTAAGTCCGAACGGCATTCGATTCCACTCAAACAATCCAAATGGAGTAATAAATGCCGAGATCGATCGGGCTCGGTCCGTCATGGGCACTACCCAGAAACCGCTGGCCATATCCAAGGAACAATACCAGAGAACCTTATCGAGATCATCCAGCAAATCATTGATCAGCGGCATAGGATATACCATGAGCCTTGTCAGACTATTAACCAGGCGGTAGTCGATACATAACCGGATGTCGATCCCATTCTTCTTGATAATCACAACTATGGGTGAAGCCCAAGGAGAGGTCGAGTGTCGGATCATTCGAGCAGATAGTAGTCCCTTGATTAGTTGATATAACTTTTCGCGGAATTGTATCGCCACCTTGCGACAACGTTGAGCGACTGGCTTTGCATTCCCCACATCTATGTCGCATACCACTCCCTTCGCTGCTGGTGGTAAGGCATTGCCCTTTCCGATAAGGAGGTGCTTCCGTTTCCAGATAATCTGCACAAGACGTTCGATCTCCTCCTGGGTGTTGGTATTGGCATCACCTATTTGAAGATCTTCGATCTTGACTTCTTCCGTGGTCGCGGTCACTTCTGGTAGCACAGCCATTTGATCTTCCACATCTTCTGCGAATAAGCTCCCCCCTTCCTTGATACAAACTTCATCATCCATCGTAGGATCGCCTATGTCTGCCGCGACCTTGGTGCGAAGATTATTACCGTTAGCAGGGTCGATCTTGACCTGGTCAGACGTACATTCGATTGACGGTGGGTTTGCGTCCCCGTCCCCTGCGATCTTGACATTCTGAATGGCTTTTACCGGCCGTGGTAAGATCGCAGTTGGTGTTACGTACTCGGGACGCTCCACCATTGGCTCGGTGATCTGTTCGTTGGTACCCGCTTCACTGATCTCATCCGTAGTTGCCTGATATGCGAGATTTTGCCATTCGGCGTACCTCCTTGATCCCACGGATACATATCCCGGAATTCGGGGAATACGATCTCCACTTAACCACATCGCGACTCTCGATCCTTCGTGGAGAGTCAGTGCACGATCGCTTATGTTGGTCACCTGTAGATAACGCGTCCTTCCTGGTCCGACTGTGATTGTTGGCACCCATCGATCTCCCCTGGTGACCCATAGCTTATACTGGTTTGACGTCTGACTGCGTAGCCTGATCTCGGCCGTCTGTCCGACATCGATCCAGTAGTGATCCTTCCAGCACACATGTTCTACCTTGTCACCGTAAAGAGGACGCCTACCAGCCATCTGAAGGCGGACTTCATCGGGTAGACATATTGTCCCATCAGCGAGATCGAGGCGGATACCCGCTGGCACCATGAAATCCATTCCTAGTATCAGATCTTGACCTCCGGTGGGCGGACCTACCCATGCATCAAAGAAGTACACTAGCGATCCTGCCAGCGTGATCTTGAGACGAGTACGTCCCTCGATCTTATATGGAGATCGTCCAACACCTTCGCATTCCAACGTTTGATTCTCATCAATGTGGCACCCGACCTTACGAGCAAAGGTGGCATCCAATATGGACACCTCAGCACCACTGTCAAATAGCAAAGTTGCTTTTTTGTTGTTGATCTTCCCCATAGCCTTAGATTGCTTGAACTTCTTGTCTGGAACATGATACTTCCAGTAACCTCGCGATTCCCCAGGGGAAATCTCAAGGGCCATCATCACACTCGATCTTGCATATTCATCGATCTGGCGTATACTTGACACTGTAGCGGTAGGTTTCTCCAGAAGATCACATGTATTGTCGATCGGATTGATCAGTTGATTAACTGTTGCCTCCGATTGTTTCTCGACATATGCATAAATGCAATAGCTAGAACGCTCGTCTCGTACCGGTTTCAAACCCGGCGAGCGTCCTAGTTTAACATCTTTTCCGCCGTCTCTGGCAACATGCCGGCGTGCTTGGTGGGATTGTACCATTGTCGGATCAAGTTGTAAAATTCCTCCATGGTACACTTTCCCGCTTCGTGAATGTCACCACATGCCTTGCATGTGAATAGGCAGCGATCTGAGGGATGTCCTTTACGACCGCACTTCTCACACGTCAGACGTCCCCAGCACCCAAGATCGCTATGTTTGCGCGATCCACAGTGCGAGCATCGCTTAGGTGGTGAACCTATATCGTGTCGATCTTGTTGTGCACGATTGTTTCCGGTCTCCGAGCGACTGCGATCTTGGTTCCTTTGATCTTGATCTTGCTGCCCTTCATTGTTTCCAGATGCTGCGAGGTAGACACGACGTAATCCTGCTTCGCCATCCGATCCACTAGAGTCTTCTTCGGACTCGCTGCTATCTGAGATCGCCTTGACAGCTCTGACGGCCCGGGTTGAAGCAGACGGGGCTGCCGCACTGCTGTTCTTCTGACGAGGCTTGATTGATCCATATACAGCCTTGCTTTGTCGTGCCTTCGCTCGTTGCCGAGATCGAAGTGCTTCTTCCAGGGTGTCAGCGTCTGGGATTCTTAGTAAGGCCAGGTGATCTGCAAGATCGCGGTCATCCAGAGTTTCGATGAAGTGCTCCACGTGTTCACGTCGAACTTCCGAAGGTCCATCCTTGATCTGGAGGCGGGCCCTGAGTCCTGCCACATTGAGCCGGTACAAATACTCCAGCGGAGATTCGTCCGATCTCTTGCGCGCATGGTAATATTGCCTCGCGACTGACACTCCTCGTCCACAATATTGAACTTGGAAGCTACTGAGTAGATCCTTCCAGGTACTGCGTGTTGTGCGACTAAGCTGTCGATACCAGTTTCGCGCCGATCCTGCGAGGAGATCGCCGAACACCAGACACTTTTCTTCGTCAGGGGCTTGATCTCGCATAAAGGCAGACTTTACCTTGCTGAGCCAGGCCCTGGCTCGATCTTCGTCCCCTTCTCTTCCCGCGAACTCCTTGAGTTCAGACATGGCAGATACTCGTATGCGTGGAACACTTGTCGATCTTCCGGTGGTCGTGGCTGATGCTGATGCTACAGTCGCACGTCTAGGAGGATCAAGATCGAGATCGTCTGGGTCGTATTCATGAGGACTTGGATGTCGATCTAGCGACCCCACAGACTCCATATCCACATCTCGGTCTTCTGCTGGCGCTAAGATCGCGGGGTTGATAGGGCCTTGTTGTTCCTTCAAGAATCGGCTCATAGCCGCTTGGAAGTACGATTCCAACTTCGCATTCGATTCTTGTGTCATGTTTGGCGCGATGCCATTCGTCACTCGCTTGGTCTCATGATCTCCACGCTGCCGTAGCATGGCAGCTCCTGAAGGGCCTAGCGTCATCCGAGGTGGATCATCTGCACTGTCAGTGTCTACTTCTTCAGTCGCCGACTCGTAATGTGATGATGTTCCTGTCTGATCTTCCAATGTGAGTGCTGGCAACGATCTTAGCGTGTCGTCGGTTGATCTAGTCGCGGCCTTGGAGGTTACATTCTTTTCACCTACCAAGGGCTTCAATAGATCGAAGATCGACATTAAAGCCGTGTTGATCGTACTGAGCCTCGTATCGAATAGCTCATTCGCGTCGAACGATCCTGCGATGATCCCACCTTCCTTGATCAGTTGTAGTAGCGCCTTCGCAGCTTCTAGCTTGCTCGATCTTGCAGTTGGTTTCTGCACTGGGCCTTTTAGATTACTAATGATCTTCGGCTTGATGATCTGCATAACGGGGTTCTTGATCAAGAAGGTGTGAAGTTCCTTCTTGTGGTATGCGATCTCGAGGGACTCATCAGTCCACACTGTTTTAAGATCGTCTTGGTCATCAACATCCGATCCTGGTGCTTTCAACTTTTTCCGTAGAGGCTTCGATCTTGTTGACTTCTTTTTTGTGCTCGACTTGGAGACGAGCGTTTGGATGGCTTTCGCCGGTGGACTTTCGTCCTGCAGATCGCGACGCAAGTCGGAATCTGCTGGGGTCCCCGAAGGGACCTGGGGAGGAGGTAGAGGCTTCTCTTCTAGGTCCGTAGCCGGACCTTCCTCTGTTCCGTCGGTAGAGCTCCTCCCAAAGCTCTGCCGATCCGCGGATCGATCTTGATTCAGCGGTGTCGTTGGTGATCCGATCTCCAACGACGCTGGTTTCCCTGATCTAAGATCAGCATGCGCTTCTTCATGGGACTCACGGTGAAATCCCGAGTCACCCAAAGATCCGGGCACGCGCACCATTGTGGCGAAGTGGTTCTGCGAAATCGCAAGATCGCAGGGGTCCTCTTGCACACTGCGCCCGAACTGCCGACTAACGGAGGGGGTACTCCGATCTTCCGTGAAGTTACTTGATCTCACCTTGTGTACCCGTCGGTGGGACTAGATCGCTCCTCGGGTGATCTCGATTAGACGCGCTTGTTGTCGATCTTGCTGTCTGACAGGACAGCGGGAGAGGTGGCAGCAGCGGGGATACTTCTACTCGCTGCGCCGTGTAGTTACCGAACTTCGATCTTGGTTGTACTTGGTCGATCTTGCTCTGACCAGTGTCGATCTTAGCTCGGGGGGTCTTGTGGTCGGTGTGTGACCTTTATCCAATAGCTTCCAATACGTGCTTGCCGCTTCCTATAGCGGGTTCTTGAGATTTGAGGGTTGACGAACGTCCAGCCAAGCAATCTGGGCGTAGGGGTTCCACTTAGTGTCGATCTTGATCCTGCGTGGCGTCGGGAGGGCCAATCTTGTATATCCCTACCCGGAATAGCGTAGATGAAGGAAGACTTGTGTAGTAGAAGGTAAAAACAACTCTGAATTAATGGTTATTATCCTATACTTCCCATCTGTGGCTATCCATACCGCACTGGCTTCTTAAAACCCATAATAAAGCTAAGATCGATATTTACCTGTCAGGATCGATATCGCGTGGGTACAATCGCCTTGGGCAGGGATGATGGCACACGCATTCACTGGGTCATTATAGTGAGTGTCACTATATCGAGGATCACCGTAGAGAGGGATTGTTCCTGATCTTGATTGACGGGACGAGATCGAGATCGGAAAACTTCTTATCTGCTTCACCACATCTCCACGGCTATCTAGTCCAAATCTAACCAGCAATAACAACCTTGCACGAATGTGGTGGAAAGTAGCTGCTTCAGATTTGTTCGAAGTCGTAACACTACAATGCAATGTGATTACAATTCCTTGACTCATCTCGTTGATGTACCAAAAACAGAAAAGATGTGATCACCGACACAAGCTGAACTTGCCGACTAGAACGTATAGCCAAAACAACGACACTATCATAGGGTGGACTCGTCGCTATGGACAGAAGTGCGATGACAAAAATATACAATATTTGGGTTTCAACCATTGACTTGTAGCCTACAAGTCATAATTATCTTTCCTGGACAAACCAAGGTGGATATTCGGATGCGTCGCTCTTTGGTGACCTCATTTAGCTTAAAATTTCGGCAGGGTTCATCTGAAGACAATAATTCAACATGTACCAACGCGGATGCAGCAAACATCGTAATATGAGATGGCAATGTCATTACGAAAAATGACTGCACAAGTTATCAACATTTACACCTTTTTGCTGTCAATCAACGAAAACACTGGTACTTGTCCTGCCTATCTATGTACAATCATACACCGTCAGAGACAGAATAATTCTACTTGTACCGTATCCAACTCGTACTTAACCGACACCTAAACCAACGACTGGCTGTTGGTGTTTGCCCTTATCCGTTGGTCGTTTCTTGATGAAGAGCTCATTGCGAATTTTCCAGCTCCGAGCAGATTCAGGTGCCTCTTCCTTTTGTGATCGAGATGATAGGACAAACTTCTTTCCCCATACGACCGACGCTGAGTACAGCCGAAAGACCCGACGTTCTTTTGCCAGGATGTTGGTGCTAGTTTGATCGATCCAATATGGTACATGTCTGTATAGTTGTATGTTAAGTTGTGCGTGCGGATGAGGATGACACTCAAACTTAGGACACCTTCCGAGAAGCAATTGCTCCGTGTGGACTGCTGTTGTATTCATACTGCCTGAGTCCGTGCTCGACTGTGCATCGTGTGTGTGTGAGCGTTGATGAAAGAAAGGATATCTGTGTTTGTTTGAGGCGATCATCGTGTTGCCGCTGAAAACAAAATCACTTTCTGCTGCCTTCCAACTGAGCTTGCCAGTGCTTATCCAGTGTGTGTTGTATGATGTCGTGCGAGAAGGTGATGATTCAAAATTGCATAGTTCAACTGAACGCTCCCAAGGCTGCTGTTGAAAACATTCCATCAAAGTCTTTCGCTCCTATCTGATTCTCAAGCGACCAAGTAGCTAGATTTCAGATGCATGTACTGACTGTTGTTCGTATCCTGCGAAGCGAGAAGGAGTGATGAATTTGACATAATGGGAATCTCTCTGAAGAGCTGTAGTGGCTCTCAAGGTGTAGAGAAACATAGTCATCCTTGCACTGACCTTCTCGACTCGTTGCATGGATCGAGTTCTTTTGCGATTGAAATGATGTTTACAAGATAATCCAACTCTGAAGCTTATGTGTAGAACGAAAATCTAGAGCTTTTTAACCCTGATCAATCGCAGTTTTACATTCTCTTTTGAAATCTTGCCTCTCGACTTTCAGTAACAACAAACTTCCTCACGAATCACAGCTTGATGACGAGTTTCCCAATGTTCTGCTGCTTGTACAAGCGATCAATTGCATCAGGAATACTCTCCAGACCACGAAACTCAGTGGGATCAATACCAGCCTTCAGCTTGCCATCCTTAATCAGATTCAACAAACGTTGCAAGTGCTCGGGGACGTGCTGGGCGTGATGGAATAGCAGGAACCCACACAGAGAAGCAGAGCGGAGCTGCATCTTGCGGTTTTGTTGGTATCCGTATTGCGGGTCAGTACCGGCGTCGCCGTGATAATGGGAAACATTGCCAAAGACAATAATGCGGCCAAAGATGGCGATGTTGTCTAGCACAGACTTGAACAGCTCACCACCCACACTCTCGAATGCGAGATTGATACCATCAGGGTACTCCTTCTTGAGTACAGCGTTGAGATCTTCCTTCTTGTAGTTGATTGGGCGGTCGACGCCCAACGACTTCAGATACTCTACCTTCTCGTCGGAACTGCATGCACCAATGACATGGTTGCCAGCTAGTTTAGCCAGTTGCACAACGAACTGACCGGTAGCACCCGCAGCAGCCGACACGAAGACAGTCTCGTTACTCTTCATTTCCCCCGCTTTTTCAAGGGCTAGCGAAGCAGAGACTCCGCAAACAGTGAGAGGGATCACTGATGGGGATAGCTCCGGGGTCTTGACGATCTTCTCACTTGGGACTTCCGTGTACTCGGCAAAGGCACCTAGGTCTGCATTAATGTACCAGTAATGAATCATAACGTTAGAGCTGATACTGTAGCATTGCTAGAATTAAACTTACGTTGGTAGGCGACAGTGTCTCCAACCGAGACGTCAGCGACGCCTTCAGCCACCGACTCCACGACTCCCACTAAACCCCACAATTGCCACGTTAGTGCAAACTAAATACGAGTACAAGTACTATAGGAATTGTTCGTGTAGCTGACCTCCTTCGAGGCCGCAGTTAATGGGGAGCGACGTGCGGCCGTAGCCTCCGTTCGTGATGTTAATATCCGTGGCGTTGATGCCCAAGAAGTGGTTCTTTACCACCACATTGCCGACTGAGGGCTTAGGCAACTCCTGATCCACTACGATCTTGGTGGCCTTGCGGAAATCCGTGGACCACGTGTGCACGAGGACTCGGCGGAACGACGGCATTTTCACTTGATCAGTAGCGGGTCAATTGCTAAATGAGCTGCTAACTGAGTGAATCAATTGATTACGAATCAAACAATTTGTAGCCATTTGCTTGAAGATACTTCAACAACTGCACTACAGACGGACGATGAGTTTGCCAATATTTTTCTGGGCGTACAAGCGCTCAAGAGCCTTTGGGATACTTTCAAAGCCTTGGAATATGGTTGGATCAATGCCTGCCTTCAGTTTACCTTCTTGAACGAGCTTCACGAGACGATTCAGGTGTTCCGGTTCGTCTTTTGGATGGTGACGACGTTGGAAGCCACGGAGCGAGGCAGAGCGCAACTGCATCTTGCGGTTCTGCTGATATCCGTATTGCGGGTCATTACCAGCATCGCCGTGGTAGTGAGAGCAGTTGCCGAAGACAATGATACGACCGAAGATGGCGATGTTGTCCAGCACAGCTTTGAACATGTCACCACCGACGCCTTCAAAAGCGAGGTCAATGCCATTGGGATATTCATCCGTAAGGACGGCATTAAGGTCCTCCTTTTTGTAGTTGATAGGGCGATCGACACCGAGAGACTTGAGGTACTCGACCTTTTCGTCCGAGCTGCAAGCACCAATGACATGGTTACCTGCGAGCTTGGCAAGTTGGACTGCAAACTGACCAGTAGCTCCGGCAGCAGCAGACACGAAAACAGTTTCATTGGATTTCATTTCTCCAGCCTTTTCAAGGGCCAGTGAAGCTGACACTGCGCAGACTGTGAGCGGAACAAGAGCAGGAGATAACTCAGGGGACTTGATGACTTTCGTAGCGGGGACTTCGAGATACTCGGAAAAGGCACCAATGGCTAGAACAACACACAAAGCGTGTTAAAGCAGTTCGAAGGCGTTGTGTGCGTTAGTACGTGACTTACATGAGTAGGCGACGTTGTCGCCGACCTTGATGCCAGTCACACCCTCGCCAATCTCAACGACGACGCCCGCTACGGATACAACAACAATTTGAACAACTTTGCGAACAAGAATCTAACGTATACATCTAGTACTGACCTGCTTCAAGACCACACTTCACAGGGAGAGTCGTGCGTCCGTAGCCACCATTGGTGATATTCACGTCTGTAGCGTTGATACCCAAGAAACGGTTCTCCACTACGACATTTCCAGGACCAGCGGTGGGCAACTCTGGTTCCACAATAATCTCCGTCGCCTTGGAAAAGTCGGTTGAGTACGTGTGCACTTGAATACGGCGGTATGAAGGCATGACGGTAGGGTCGTTGCTAGCCAATTAGGAAATGAACTCTTGGTCAAGCTGTCAAACGTGGTAGTGATGATGAAAACCACGCCTGACGCGAAGTGAGCTCTTGATTTGGTTGGCACTTCAACGTGTGTTTACGTATTTTCAATGTCATGACGAAAGCTTTGATGCATGTTTGATTTGGTGGAGTAGTGTGTATGTACCGTCGATGAAGGCACGTTTGCTGAATCAGCAATGCTGATGAATTCTATCATGAAAGGGATCACGTTGAAGAGCTTGGGAAACATCAAGGATTGAATTGACTAACAGTACGTGTACACTCAGCTGTAAAAGTTACGAAACACACATCGGGTACTAGGCAGATCACACGCGTCGCGACTTGTTTTTGGTTTTGCAATTGGCAACGTCGATCGATGTCATCGGCTTGGCTGGCTTAGGTGCAGGGGAAACTTTGTCAGCATCACCTGCGATGAAATTCGCTTCGTTTGCAGAGTCAGATGTAGTGGCTGGTGCGTTGGTGTCAGCAGAACGAGTAGAACCCGAAGAAGATGTCGAATTCGAGGACGAGGTTACATGACCATCGGTGGGGTTCACAATTTCATCATCGACGGGGTTGTTGCCGGGTAGTTTTGCCACCGTCATGATGTCCTCTATGATCTCTGGTTGAGTTGTGCATCGCGTTTCAGGTGCCTTGTCACTGAACGAGGCTGATAAAGGAGCACACTCACCCGAGTTGAAATAGTTCTTGTCGGCACACTGATCCACAGCAGCCTGAAGAACATCGATATCCCATCCGTTGAGAAAGTCGCCGTGGAAACTGAAGCCCGTGCGATCGCCATTGGCAAGTACAAACGGATGTTGGTCACCATCCCATTCATCGTCATACTGCGCCACGTTATAGAAGGCCTCATAAAAGATTTTCACCATTTTCTTCCAGCCTTCGGGGCAACTACCGCCATCAAGCTCTGTAGCATAGGTCACGTGAGACTTGTGATCGTCCGAGTCGAGATTCTTGCCATCCCAACACATTGGAAAATTCACTTGTCCACGAAGGCCATTAGGGCATTTGAAGTTCGGGATGCCTTGTTGCTCTGGGTGCGGATTGTTGTAGTCAAGACACACCCACGTGATCGCTCTCTCCTCGATGGAATCGCCCTTCTCGCGCAGTTTCGGGTTGCCAGCGAGCATCTTGAGACCATCCGGGAATGCAGTAACCTTCTCGTCGCCAGTCGGACGTGGCTCGTAGTAGACGATCTGATGGCTTTCCACGAGACCATACCCGGTGCCATTCTTGAATTTGACGTACAGCTGTGGCACCCAGTACGCGCTCAAATCGGCGCCAATGGGACACGAAGTGCATGTTGATGTCTTCATTGCAGCTCCGTCGGCACTTTTGCTAAATCCATTTCCACCACTGATGGCGTGCAAGTGTCCGGAAGCTTCACCAGGGTTCACAATTGGGTCGACACGATCCACCACGAGATTGTTGAAACAATCGAACCGGAACATCCCTTCTGCGGTCAATATCGCCGTGGCAAATACCACTAATGAAGCTGACGCCCATGTCGACACCTTCATGATATTTGTTTTCAAATGTCGAATGTGATACTCAGGGAACAAATAGTGAAATGAGCTTGTGTGTGCTTTCCTGCATTCCATTGAGCAAGTTGCGCCTACTTTCATGGCAGAAATTACCGTCGAATGAATCCTGCTGTTTAACCCCATACCGTTCGATTCCAGCAGTCGTAATGTTCATAAAACCATGTGTTTTTATCAGAAATATGTGTGTTTCTCCTTAGTAAGGAGTCCTTAGTTAGAGCCCCGCTAGTAGTAAAGAAGTATACCAGCAGCGTTCGTACGGAGCATGTGGTCCTATAGTGTCAGAGACACACTTCACAGTTCGTGGGAAATGATGTGGGTGGGTCCATGTATTTTAATGCACTAAGCAACTATTGTTTGCAACGAGTTTACCACCGTGCGGCCTGAACATCCGCTTCCCACCTGTTTCCATCTACTTTTGTGTTGATTAGGATCAGAACCCTCGAATGAACAAACCGCGCGGCGTGTAAACAGAAGGTCAAGTGCACAGGTCTACCGAAAAGGTGACCGGCACTTGCGTGTTCAACCCAACTACTCGAAATCTATTCTATTTTACTAGCTTTGTAGTCTACAAGTGCGCGTAGAATGCCCGCATTTGTTTGGTGTGTTAGCGATTGCCTGGTAGCTTACCATTATCTCGTGGGAGGAGTGTCGCTCTCGATTGGACTCATGATTCAGTTGACACGATATAAGTTCGGAACTAAGTTGTCCTTTGCCAAATCCAGGGGTCCAACTTCAACATCCATCATAGTAAACTCAAGTCTAATCCTCCGCCTTTGGTTTAATGCAACTGTGCAACGCTCTTGACAGGCGCCAGGAGACCCGTATCCTCATTTCGATACTTGCAGGACCACCAGACGCAATGCGGACGTGGAGTTTGATGTACGGTCTTTCGCAGCTCGTGTCAGGCGTGGCGTCGTGCTTCATCGCTGCTAGGATTTACAATCAAGAAGAGCTGCGTAGATCCGCTGTGCACTTTATTTTCTTCTTTTTCTTCTTTTACTCGTGGCTCTGGTCGTTTTTCCGCGGCGTCTTCTTCCTGGACACGTTCCTGTCCGGGACATCGCTCGGCTATAAGCCTGGTGATGACAATAACTATGATGGTGTATTGGGCCTACTAGATGTGGCTCAGTCGTCCGACATGACGTCACCATTGCTCTCGTGCACTACTGTCCTGGGGGACACCGCGCTACTCGCGTGCTCGCTCTGGATGCTACCAATGACTGCGGAACTCTCAAGACTCGCGCGCACGAACATGGATCGGGGTCCGACAGGAGAACACGAAACGTCGAGATGGTACTGCAAATGGATACATGCCATCATCGCGCTGTTTTTGGTCTGTGAAGCTGGATACATCATCTACAACAAAGGCTTCAATGACAGGTCCTATCGAATCCTCATTAGTGGCAACATGCTGCAAGCTATTACCTTGGTGTATGTCATTTATATTCTGACCATGCTCAAGTGTACTGGCCGCAACTATGAGACCATCGACGGCTCCATCGTCTTGTCACCACTCTATAAGCGCATTAGAAGCATCATGTGCGTACTCTATCAAATTTCTTGGTGTGACTTTATTCTAACTTTGTGGTAACAGGCTTGTGTACATAACTTTCTCGTTCCAGTATCAGGTGATCTCGCTGATACTGTTGTACAGCCACTTCAATGTGCATTTACCGACCATGCTTATTGGCGTGAGCAGACTATTGTTCAACAATTCGGGGACTGCGTTGTCCATTGTGATGGGGTGCAGTCAGGAGTGTTTTTTTCGGTCCTTCCATCGCTACGTGCCGGACGAATACGTTGAGGCCTTCAATCTGTCTGATCCAGCACTTGTCATGACAAATGCAGCTGCTGGTTACAGTCCGCCAATGGTCAACCCAGTGTTTGTGTTCACGGATATCGAGTCGTCCACTCTGCTATGGAACCTCGAGGATGGCGCCATTATGAGTCGTGCTAATGAGGTCCATGAAGAAATAATTCGTGGATTACTCATACAATTCCGCGGGTATGAGATCAACACTGCAGGCGATGCCTTCCAGCTCGCCTTCTTCACCATTAAGGAGGCGGTGGAGTATTGCATTCAAGTCCAGTTGAAGCTGCTTAGCGCACACTGGCCCAAGAAATTGCACGACCTCACTCCAGCCACCACTCGCAAGAAAACAAGGACGAAGCGACTCGTTTTCAATGGCCTACGAATTCGGATGGGAATCCACGATGCACAAGAATCGGAAGGTGCCCTTGTGAAGGATATTCACCCAATGACGGGTAAAGTGACGTACACTGGTTTGTCGGAGGTTATCGCGAACGAGATTGGTGATGTCTGTGCTGGTGGACAGATTTGTGCAACACGTCGAGTCGCCGAGTGGTTGTCAGTGAACAGTGCATCGGTTGCTCATGGGTTTCAGGTTGATCACGTGGGGAATCACCCGATTCCGCAGCTGAACGTGACGGTTGAGGTGCACGAGATCACTCCGCGAGGGCTAGAAGCCCGCAAAAAGTTGTTTAACAAACGTTGGTCTGCCAGACTTAAGGATATCATGATCGACCAACTGTGAATTACTCAAAATGAACTCAACAAGTATTTTTCGAGACGTTAATGCCGAAAACCATTCATTTGCTTGTCAAAACAACCTACATGCCGTTTGCTTTCAGGAAAGCCACAACTTCTTCAGCAGATGGAAGACTTGGCAGTGCACCAGCACGTTGTACACACAGTGCACTAGCAGCAGAAGCTCGAACCATGCAGTCCTGAATTGACCGACCTTCAGCAAACGCAACTGCAAATGCGCCACGGTAACAGTCTCCAGCGCCCGTAGTATCCACGACTTCGCCCACCTTGAATGCACTTTGGCGTATCACCTGGGAGCCATCAGCAGGGACAAACACCGATCCGTCCGATCCCAGTGTCACCAACACATCCATAGCACCTTGTTTCTGCAGCGATCGCGCGGCTGCAATTGCATCCTCGGTGTTGTTTACCTCACGTTTCGTTAGGCGTGCCAGCTCCGTCTCGTTCGGACACACGTAGGTCACTAGTGGAAGAACATCGGCTGGGATCGGATAATCATCACCACCAGTGTCCCACATGACGGGTACCTTGGTTTCGGCAGCGATCTTTACCACCAAGGAATTGACTCGCACTGGAATCTCACATTGGACTAGCACAATGACTGCTGTCTGGATGGCGTTGACCAACGGGGTTGGGAGTGCTTGGGGCCACGAGGAATTGGCACCACTCACGATGACGATCGAATTGTCTCCATCCGGGTAGACAAACACGAATGCAAGACCTGATGAACATTCAGCTTCGGTGCACAACGTCGTGTCCACACCCACGGATTGCAGTGTCTCCTTGATCATCTTACCGTGACTGTCATTCCCGAATTGACAAGCCATCTTAGTCGTTAGTGTTGGATGTTCCGGTCCAATAAGTTTGGCAATTGTAGCTGCTTGGTTGTCACCTTTGCCTCCAGGGTAGACATTACCGGTGTCCGACTTGTTGGCAGACAGCGTCTCGCCACGAGTTGGCATACGATCTACTTCCACTACGATGTCCGCTCCTACGGATCCAACGACGAGGATATGGCGACGTTCTTGTGTCATTTACAGTTTGGCACTTGCCTAGAATTTGGGATGTGCGGCTCAGTCAAGAAATGAGGAGCAGCACAGCGACTTTGCTTCAAGGGGGTATCGCGTCAAACTTCAACCAAACTATCATTCATCAGCCTGATGATCAGGGCACTGGTAAGGCTGCTAAAGCTTGTAGGATGTGTTGTGATTGGTTTGGTCGATAAACCCGACTCGAATTGTTCTAGTGAAAAATCAACAAGGTTGATCGAAATCCCGGCACAAGTACTGACTCGAAGCAACTAACACTGTATTGAGCTGCTGTACACTAGCGCACATGGGCGCACATATCCAAGGTAACGCATAAACTATCGTCGTAGACTTTGGCAGATATCTAGTTGTTCTCTTTGAGGAATGCCGCGACCTCGTCACCCGACGGCAGACTCGGTAACGCACCAGCACGCTGCACACACAGAGCACTAGCAGCAGCAGCGCGAGCCATACAGTCTTGCACCTCCCGTCCCTCAGCCAATGCAACAGCAAAAGCACCGCGGTAGCAATCACCAGCACCCGTCGTGTCGACCACCTTGTCCACCTTGAAGCACTTCTGGCGCACCAGCTCCGATTCGTCGACAGGTACGAACACCGAACCATCGGAGCCAAGTGTGATCAGCACATTCTTAGCACCTTGCTCTTGCAGGAATCTTGCTGCAGCAATGGCATCGTCGGTATTCTTCACCTTACGCTTGGTCAATCGTGCCAGCTCGGTTTCGTTAGGGCACACATACGTCAACAACGGCAGTAAATCAGCCGGGATGGGGGTGTCATCACCTCCTGTGTCCCACATAACGGGGACGTTGGTCTCCGCTGCTGTCTTGGCCACCAGCGCGTTGATACGTTCAGGGATCTCACACTGCAGCAGGACGATCGCGGCTGACTTGATAGCCTCCGTCAGAGCAGCAGGGAGTTCATCGGGCCACGCCCGGTTGGCTCCACCTACAATGACGATCGAGTTATCACCGTCGGGGTACACGAACACGAACGCCTGACCCGAAGGACAGGCTGGATGACCGGCAAGTGTCGTGTCGACCCCGGCGTCCTGCAGAGCTCTCTGGAGTGCTTCACCGTGCGTGTCATTACCAAACTGACCAGCGAACTTGGCCGAGAGCGACGGGTGGTTGGCACCAATGATTTTGCCGGCTGCTGCTGCCTGGTTGCTGCCTTTGCCGCCAGGGAAGAACTTGCCCGTATCCGCCTTGGACGCTGACAACGTTTCGCCACGAACCGGTAGACGACTGATCTCCACGACAATGTCGGCGTTTACTGAGCCGATGACCAGAACGTGCTTGCGGGTCTGCGGCATGATATCCGTGGGCTTGGTATCAACGAGGAAATTGATCTATGCCTGCGGAGACCTTGAATGAATGAGTCACGATGCAAGTGGAGTGTGGTTGAGGTCACGCTGCTTGGATTTGCTGTAACGTGTTTTTTTGCTGTCTACTGCAAAATGAAGCCTTATAACCTTGAAGAATTAATAACTATCAAATCTATTCATCATATCAATTGGTAGTGATAGTTAATTAACCATCGATATCTTATCGACCAATTATGTAATAAATTGCAGTAAATGCAATTTGCGGTAACTTCAGCTTTGACAACTTCAACCGTGTTTTGTCACTAATGGACTTCGAACCCCGTCAAACTCGATCTATACCAATGCCACCTCCAACCTTCAAACCGGCACTAGTGGAGCAGCTCTTCCAGTCGACGTGGGCAGCCAACGCAGCCAGCGCGGCCGAGACTGTGGCCAGTGACAGTAGTGAGGAGGAGGAGCTCTTTGACTCTGCACCGCTGGTCAGCGCAGCCGCTGCCGCCTCGCGCGTGCGCAAGATCCACCCAGACGCCGTGAAGCTCAGTGCCGAGATGCTGCGGCTCTTCGTAGTGGAGGCGCTCCGTCGGGCGCAGATGGAAGCCATGGTAGACGACAGTGAGCAGGTGGAACCGCAGCACGTGGAGCAGATCCTGGCACAGCTACTGTTGGATTTCTAGGCGTGAAATACGGGAGTTGACCGTAGGAATTGGCTCATGATCGTCAAAAGATGCGTCTGCTGACGTTGAAACAATGCATTGGCTAGGAACTTGCTGTGCTGGAGACGGTTGGGATCGAGAGAGGGAGTGGGATCATCAGAGACCGCTGCGAGCTTGGCTAAAGATTGGTGGAGCTGCTGCAGACGTGTGAGACGCTGCGAGGAAACGTTCGTTAGATGAAATGGAGAGTAGCAAAGATGGAGACTTGTACCTGCTGGATCATATCGTACAGAAAGCGCGCGTTGGATGAGAGTTTGGATACTGGGTCTTGAGTGATGTCGTTTGTGCTTGAAAGCAAGGAGTACTGTGCTTCTTGCAGACGGATGCACTCGCTTCCGTTGTGGATTTTCTGTTGAAGTATGGAATCGACGAGAAACTGTGTAGAATGACGGAATGAATAGTTATTAGTGAAATTATTCGTTTTCACGCTGTTTTGACATGACTACCCACCTGTGCAGCACCAAAACGTGCACCGAGAATGTCATCTTCAGCATTTTGAAGCAGCGCCTCGAGATGGTCACTGGCTCGTGCAATTTGTTCATCACACTATCGAGAAGCAAAATGGATGTGAAGTTATGAGTATCAGGACTATTCAACGTGCGAATATCGACACAAGAATTGAACTCACCTTGATGATCGCTCTTTCAAAGAACCCAGCGAGGTTTCGCTCCCATTTCTTCTTCACCGCAACCTAAGGACAATGAATTGTTAGGCAAATCATGCTGAAATTTGTAAATTACCCCCGAATCAACCTTCTCAAGGGCTTCTGCGCGTTGCTGCCTCTTCAGATTATCCAATTCACGGTCTTTCTCCTCAATTATTTCCATGAGCTTCTGGAGTTGATCAGCGTGGTTTTCTCTCATGGATGTCTGAGCGTGTTCATGCTGAGTCGTAAGACGCTCAGTGGTTACTTGAATATGCTGCTCGGTTTGCTTCTTCGTGTTCAGGGTATGTCTTGCAATTAGCGCAACCTCATTCCATTTCCTCCAGGCCCGTTGAGCGACCTTTAAATTACCATGTACAAGAATTCTTCGCAGTATCTGCCGCTGCTGTTTGTGGTGATCTGTGATTGCTTTCCATCTCCGCAAAATCTGGATGAGCACTGGCTGAACTCTTTTATGGGTATAGTGAAGCCTGGACATTTGGTTGAGATGAGCTTCAAGCTTACGCCGCTCAACACGTTGGGCTTTATTCAACTGGTCCAAGTGCTTCTTTGTCGAGCACTTCCGTACAAATTGCTCCCATCTTCGAAATGCAGCATGCCTCATCAACCTTGCTTTCTTAATTACAAGCCCACGAATAAGCTTTGATCGCTGTCTAATAGACGAAAAATTCAACTTGAGAGCTGTCCAACACTTCTGAGCTAGTCGGGTTTCACATCGCCTCTGGAATGCTTCTATTCGACAAATCATAACTTGACTGCTCATAGCAGTATAATCTCTCCAGCGGAAGAAAAGGGTGTCACGACGAAGTCTTCCGAGTGCTGCGTTTACCTCTTCAAGCTGTCGGCCTTTACGTTCGCGGTTTAAACTCTGTGCTCGAAGACCTCTTTTCCATCGCACGAATGCTTCACTCATAATCTCATTTTTCTTCCGTCGGATCACTTGATTAACAAGCTTCTGTTGTAGTGCAGTTTTCGCTGCTTGTTGACGTTCTGTCTTGATTGGACGTGAGTAGTGTGATCGAGTGAGATCATTTAGTCCTAGTTCTATCGCCTTTGAAACAAATCCGCGGAGTTTTGCCGGGTTAGAAGACCGACTTGGTGAACTGTCACGCTGATTCTCCGTTTGCGTAGTCTCAGATACTGGTATGCTTTCGAGCGAGTCGAGCATCCCATTTAGTTCTTCGGCTTCGTCACGATTTGGTTGTGAGTTGCTTTCTTGATCTGAGTGCTCTGTCTGAATAGAAACCGAGAAACTCACTGGTAGGTTTGGAAGATTCGGCGCCTTCTCCATCATAGTTGGCAGCTCGTCTTCATCATCTTCTTTACTGTCTTCGTCGCTCTCGATTGACAGTTGGTGTGTAGATTCGACTGCCCAACGGGGTTTGCAGGTTCTCGAACTCTTTGACGATGGAGACAAATAGCTCTCTTGGAACTCCAAATCCCCATTGAGAACCTACACAACAAACATAATTAGAGCCGCAACACGTATTCACACATTGTTATTGACACAGTGTTGCATCGGACTTACATCGTTTACTTCACGAATTCGCTGAGAAAGCCGCAGTTTTTCCACTTCTGCCAAGTTTCGTTCTTCCCGTGAAGTCCTGCTTCGATACATGTTATCGTTGTAGTTTGAGCTCGTGACTGAAGATTGCCTACTTCGACGCTGATTCAGTTTTCGCTCGACATAGTCACTTAGCAAGGAATCAGTTGAAGCTTCCAGCAAGAATTTGCTTAGCTGTGTCTTGGACTTTAACGATGGAGGTGCAGAACTAGCAGACGAAGATAGTGTGCTGCGATTTCGCGCCGACTGCAAGTTGCTTTGGATTGACGCCGCGACAGATGCATTGGGGGTGGAAATCTTGCGATCTCCTCGCAACGCATCTAGAGCTTTTCGAAATGTTCGGGGTGCACCAGTGTCCATTATCTCCTCTTTCGTGTGCTGCATTGAGTTTTCCGTTCTAATCGACTGCTGCAGCATTGAAGTCATCTGTGGATGAGGTGTGAGCTCAAGCAAAAAGGCATTATGAGTATTTCCAAATGCCACCCGATCCCCATGCACAACGACAACTCCGTCTCGAGGCACTGCAATATCATTCACATAACAATTCCCCATCGTTGAAAACGGTATCAACCTAGCAGACGTCTTGTCTGTCGACAGATTCAATAGAGCGTGAAGTTCCAGGACATTGTCACCAGATATCACCACGTCACACGTCGTTTCCCCTGTCCCAATGAGCGTCTTGGAGCTACGCAGTTCGAGACTAGTGTCAACTTCCAATGACCGCAAGAACGGCATGGCGACTGTTGGTTGGTAACTGGTAGATCCGTCAAACTCGAAAACATCACAAACAAGAAACACAATGGAGATGACGAACGGCTCGTACATTTCACGGGAGCAAAAGCTCTGGTCGCAGACCTGCACTTCTATTCCCTGTCATTATTCCCAACTCGAAAGTGTCACCTAGACAACTGCAATGCCACGAGCTTAAGCCTTGACGCGACGGCTGCGGATAGCCTTCTTCTGGAGGACACCTATCAAAGAGAATAGCAAAAAAACATCAGCATCTCGTGCGTAATCTGTCATATTGTCTCCTGTACGCACCCTTCTCGACCTTGGCGACCGTGGACAGACGCGACCACTTGGCCAGAGCAGCCTTCTTCAGGTCACGACGGTAGTAGTTGCGCGAGATGTTGGCACGGATGGTGTTGGCGCCACCGCGAGCACCCTTGCGGAGGGGCACGGCGTTCTCCGCCTTCACGGGCTTCTTGGAGGCCTTCTCGATCTTGGTGGTGAGCGTCACCTTCTTGTCCGCGATCGAGATGTCCACGGCCTGGTGGAGGCCAGACCCGAGTACTTGCGGCAGTTGCGGTTCAGCAGGTTGAACTTCTCGCGGGCAAACTCGTTGCCATTGCGCTTCACGAGGAAGGACGAGGTGTTCTTGGTCAGGAGCCACGTGAGGGTATCGCTCGACATCTGGAGATTACGACATTCATGTTAGATTCATTGCCTGTAGCCTGTATTTCCTGCTCTATTGCCATAACGCGGTACCTTTTCCGCTTCTTCGATGGAAATAATGGGATGGCGGAGACTGAAGGAAGACCAACGAGACGCTCGACCAATCGATTCCAGCTCAAGACAAAGGACCAAGTTTTACGAACTCGAAGGAGTAATTACGCTTACGACTTTTGACCAATAGATAATGGGTATTTGAAGTTTTAGCCAATGGAAGGATCTTTTTTCATGACACCTGTATGAAGCGGTAAAATATGTTTTTTCATAGGAGACAAGTTTCACAGTGATGCGTTTTGAAAGGATCTATCGACAGCAATATTTCTGCGGTTGACATGATGCGCGTGGGGATCTCGCGGTGTGTGCTGTTTCAAGGACGATAACTGCATCTTCAACGTCCGTTCTAACGTGATACATGCTCACAGATCTTGCGCACAAGTGTCCAAGTCGGCATGGAGTGGAACGTCTTCCCGCAGTGTCAGTGACTGGTGCAAGAAGACGCTTCTTGCTGCCTCAGATGCTCTCGAACGTGGCGATGTCTCGGCTGTGGAGCTCACGAAGGCCTGTATTGATCAAGTGGAGCGGACACGTGCCTTCAATATGTTCGTATCTACAGATTTCGAGCGGGCATTGCAGCTTGCTAAGGCATCGGACGAGCGACGTGCTGCTGGAAAAGCTTTGGGACTTTTAGATGGCATTCCTGTGGGTATTAAGGATCTCTTTTGCATGGAAAATGTGCCTACTACGGCTGCATCGAAGATCTTGGAGAACTTTATCTCTCCGTACGAGTCGACGGCTACGAAGAGGCTGCTGGATCAAGGTGCAGTGCCAATCGGCAAGCTCAACATGGACGAGTTTGCCATGGGCTCTGGCACGCTTTACTCCAAGTTTGGAGCTACTATTAACCCGTGGTCGAAGGATTTTGAAGATAAGGCGGTGGTGGCTGGTGGGAGTTCAGGTGGAAGTGCAGCGGCAGTTGCGTCAGGATGCTGTTTCGCGGCACTGGGATCAGATACGGGAGGATCAGTGCGTCAGGTGGGCCAAATATGAAAATCGGAGCAGTGGCGAGTTGGTTCTGATGAATGGTGGTGTCTGTAGCCTGCTGCATACTGCGGTATTGTCGGACTGAAACCATCGTACGGACGTGTGTCGCGTCATGGTATGATTTCGTATGCCAGCTCGCTGGACACGCCAGGTATTTTCGCCAGATCTGTGGGGTGCGCAATGAAAAAGATGGGATATATGAGAATATGCCCTAATGTTGTTGACATAGTGATGCTGCCGCTGTTCTGAAAGCTATTGCAGGGCCTGATCACCTGGATTCGACCTGCATGACCGATGCGCTACCTGACAATGGGTAAGTTATTGTTTCCTGATATTGTAAAACAGTGTAGAGATACTTCAAGTACTAAGCATGCATTTTTCCAGTGCTTAAATACAGTGGAGGCGTCACAAGAATCCAGACAAGTCGATCTGACTGATGTTCGAGTAGGTGTCCCAGCAGAATACTTCGTCGAAGAGCTGCCTCAGGAAATTCTGGACGTGTGGGATAAAGGCGTTGCCTGGTTGCGTGATGCCGGAGCCCAAGTTGTTAGTGTGTCGCTTCCGACGACGAAGCTGTGTATCCCAGCATACTACATTTTGGCCTGTGCTGAAGCATCCTCAAACCTGTCTCGCTATGACGGCGTTCGCTACGGATACAGGTTTGTCCCCGCTGTTTTTGTTTGATTTTAAATCTTCCTTTAATCAACGTGTGTTATATCTCAGGGCTAAGGACGTCGCTCTTGAGAATCAAGAGGACCAGTCTGATGCGCTTCATGACTTGTACTGTAGAACACGATCGGAGGGTTTCGGAGAAGAAGTGCAGGTGTGTAATAACGTGGATATCCATCTTGTGGTAAAACTAACCATCAAATGTTGGCAGCGTCGTATCCTTTCTGGCACCTTCGTGTTGTCCGCTGGTGCCATGAGTGATTACTACGAGCGCGGTGTGATTTTACGCCAACGTATCCGTCAGGACTTCCAAAGAGCCTTCGAAGAGCAAGGTGTTGATGTTTTGCTGACGCCTACAACACCTTCGGGACCGTTCCCTGTCCACAATAAGCAGGCGAAGGAGGACCCCGTGAGCATGTACCTCAACGATGTCATGACGGTGCCTGCAAACATGGCCGGTGTGCCTTCAATCTCTCTTCCAGCAGCACTTACTAGTGACGGTGACCACCCTCTCGGACTACAACTCATGGGTGCTCGCAAAGCAGAAGAGCGGATGCTTCATGTAGCAAAAGCTCTCGAACAGCGCGCTAGCTTCGGTGATCTAGTTCCTGCCCGAGTATATGAAACCGAAAGATAGGGGACCAGTGGGTTCGAATGATAGAGTCAAGCTACAGGAAGGGCTACACTAAATGACGCAATGGCTGGATGTGATGGCTGCTAAATCATTTTTTGTCTGTCTTGCAGGAAGATCGCTGGTTTTAGCTCCGACAAAGGAGTAATATTGCTAGAGAATATCTTGTCTTTGCTTGAATTGTGAACCTGAGTCACTCACTTTTCATTTTGCCGAGCACCACACAGATATATGCCGAACATTGTGACATCATCGACTGAGACGGACCAGACGAACGAGCCTTCTGAGCTTCCGTCCGAGAAAACTTATTCGGACTCCATGCTCAACATCGGTGTTCACCGTTGTCGTGCAGTGGTGGGCTCTCTTGTTATGGCGTCTACACTCATTTGTGCAATGCTGCCATTCGCTCATGACGGGATCCAGGTTCACTCGTTTCAATCAACCAAAGTAAACGCCGCAGAGCAAAAACAACTTCTGGACAAGTACAACTCCATCTCCGGTAGTCTGACGGTGTTGCTCATGAAACCTATTGATGTATTCCTCAGCATGCTCGTCGCGGTTGGTTTCCTTTGTGTCGCAACGAAATTTAGCGTTCACCATGAACATTCACGCAGATATTTTGTTGTTGTGATCATCGGAGCTGTTGGGTATTTGTTGAACACTGGGTTTAGTGCCCTCAACATGCAAGTGGTTCCAGGAGAAATTCACCCGACTATCCTTTCGTCTGATCTCGTTGTGGAGAATGACTACGAAGATACCCAGCCGCTGGATGCAGACGGAATTATGATAACAACGTCGGACTCGAAGTTTCGAGAAGATACCCCTAGTAACAGCGTTCTCAACACTATTATGCGCACATTGTTAGTGCCGACAGAGGAAGTCCCGACTTGGTGCAATCACGTTGAGGACTATCCGCACCAATTCAAGAACATCATTGCGAGCTATGGTTTCCCTGCACGATCGTGGCAGCAGCGAGCTCTGTCGAGCGCATTGGAGCCTACAGCTACACTTACGATTCCAATGAATAGTGAGACCTCGGAACTTCCATCTGACGAAGATCTACCGATGAATGTGTCAATTGCTACGAACCTTGCGGTGTATGCTTTAGTTGTGAGCAACACATTCTTGGGATGGTGGGGAAGTGGTGATGAGGTGTGGGGTCAGCACTCTTGGGGCTATTCCTCCATCAATAGATCCGTCCCTCTTCTAATGGCGGAGTACCTTAACCTGACCACAGAACCGTCCGCTACTTCGACATTCGTGAAAAATTTGCACAACGTAAGTGTTGACTACTTCAACAAGGCAGAGAATACGAGCACCACGCACAAATCGGCGAAGCTGGAGTTTTCACATATAGATATTTCAGACACTGTGATGTTTGATGCGCTTACCATTGAGATTCCGCTGCAAATGATTGGAGAGCAAGAAGACAATTCGTCCAGCTCAAACCCGTTTTATCGGTCAATGTATGACTCGTACTGCAACCGCGAGGCCTGCTTGATACCCGATATGATGGAATACAAGGAGAATGGAAATATAACAACGATCTACCCACGTGTTCAGGCTCTAGCGATTTGTTTAAACGAGGATGGAAGTGAAGATTTAACCGTGGATTTCGATTATTATCGTGCAGATGAGATTTTGCAGTCTTGCGACCACCGCTCAAACTCATCTATGATCATTGTCAGCGTTGGAAAACGAATTGAAGGCGGTGCATTTGAAAAAAATCCAACAACAGACCATTCACCAGGCCGAGTTGTCAATGCTCACATGGTGTATTCACTCACGGTGGGTCGCCTTTCATGGACAGTTGAGAATTTGGCATCGGTGTATGACGCAAACTGCGCAAGTGACGATGGTTGTCACGGCATCCGATTCCCTTTAGAGAAGGCAGAAAACACAAGTACTACGGATTTATTGCTGGTTAGTGACAGCGGTATTCCAATGAGCTTACTCAATCCTATCAACATGAATTTGGAATGGCTGAAGGGCCTGACGCATTGGAAGATTTTGGCATCAACAGTTGAGGAGACACGCGGAGCAGGAATGACAGCGGAGGCTAGATCAGAACTCATCGTGTTACCTCGCAATTTTGACCGAATGAACACGTCACTGACGGAGTACATGAATGAAACGGGTTTGGAGTATTGCGAAATAGTCATTGATGAGTACATTCATCATGTGGAAAAGAATCACCTATACATTGAACGTACACTCCAGCCAGCATATACGGCAGGGCTCTACTTCGTATTTCAAAATGCTGTGGTAGTCAGCCAACTCTCATCAAATGCTACTAAGCTTTCGCTCGAATTTTCAGGAAATATGCAAGATATGTACATCCAAGCGTCTATTCCATCGACAAGTATATTACTCGCTGCTTCGGGTTGCATCCTTTTGGTTTTTGGTGGGGTTATAATCGCACTGTTAGGTAAACATGGTGAAGGAGCTCTGCTTGAGCACGGTACGGCGGTGACAGCAGCAGAAGCGATTGCAAACAGAGACAAGTTCCCACCGATGTTATTGCGCATGACACTACGTGATCGCGCTACAGGTGAGTTACTTGATGCTTCCATTGATTCTCTTTGTGTGGAAAATGTGGTGCTTGTCAACAAGACCGACAAATCCCAACAATTTGTTGTGCGCGGAAGTTTGTTTTCTCCTCCCGGCGTTGATCAAGTCAAGCCTTATCAAACAAGCGTGATGATCGAAGATGAATCCTGCCATGCAAAAGTACGATCAACGGAAGAGATTGTGTAAAGAAAGAGAGTTAGTAAGCTCAAATGAAACATATTAAAATGCTCTTAATCTGGTCGATCATGCTTGTCTTCCCGAAACTCATGTCATTATAAGATATCATTTTTGATATCTATCGTTTCTGAGCGGCGGCGTTTGGAGGACGTGTCATTATTCATTTCGGTCTGTAGTTATGCCAATCTCCGACGTATCGAACCAGACCAGCGGTAATATTGCAAAACTCATCTCGAACCATGCACTGGATGTCCATATCCATCGTTTTCGCGCGATCATGGTCTCTATGGTGTTGGCTACTGTATTTATTGGGGTGATCCTACAGTTTGCGGGTAATGGAGTCCAAGTGGACACTTTTCGATCAATCGACCTGGACGCTGCTGAACAAAAAGATTTACTGGACAGATACAATTCCATCTCTGCTGGATTAACTGCGCTGTTGATGAAACCACTTGATGTTTTCCTCAGTATGGTGGTTGCTGTTGTTTTCCTATGTCTGGCAACGAAATGGAGTATTGAGTACGAAACGCAACGTGGTTATGCTGTTATGGCAGTCATTGGAGTTGTGGGATACATGATGAACACGGGATTCAGTGCCCTCAACGTACAAGTGATCCAAGGGGAGATTCAACCTAGAATCATGGCCTCCGACCTAGCAGTGGAGAATTTTGTTGACACCACTCTGCCTTTGGATGACAGCGGATTCTTTGCGACTTTATCGAATACAAGTTATCGCGAAAATGCTCCTGGTAACAGCATTCTCAACACTATTTTACGCAACTTGTTTGTTATCACCGAAGTGCCGGCTGGGTGCAATGCGAGTCAGGACTACGCCGCTCCGTACAAGGAAATTGTTGCGTATTATGGTTTTCCTTCACGATCATGGCAGAAACACGCTCTCTCTAAAGCGTTAGAACCGACGTCCAGAATAACGATACCAATGAATGCTACCGAGTCAGAGCTGCCACCCGATGGAGATTTACCTATGAATGTATCTATCGCCGCAAACCTCGCAGTGTATGCCATGGTAACAAGCAATAGTTTCCTGGGATGGTGGAAATTAGAAGACGAAGCTTGGAGTTCTGGATCCCAATGTCCTTTAGCCGATCGATCAAAACCTCTTGAGTTGGCGACGTGCTTTAACCTCAGCACACGCTCGTCAGCTAACGCTTCTTTTGTAAGTGATATTCACAAAGTTATTGTCGACTACTTCCGCAAAGCAGAAAATGTTAGCGTCACAAACGAGCTGGCGAAAGTCGAGTTATCACACTTCAACATGTCTGACACGGTAGTGTTTGATGCATTGACAATTGAGGTCCCGACCCAATATATTGGTGAACAAGAAAACAATTCGTTCATATCGAAGCTGACTGATGATACCTGCAACCCAGGGGCGTGCATCGCAATGAGCGTGGAGGAATACAGGGCCGAAGGAGACAAGACAACAGTCTACCCTCGTGTTCAAGCTCTCGCTATATGTTTGAATGATGCTGGACGGGAAGAGCTGGTTGTGGATTGGAACTACAACCTACCGAATGAGATGCTGCAATCATGCAAGCAGCGCTCAAACACGTCCATGATAATTGTCAGTGTTGGCAAGCGGATCGAAGGTGAGTCATTCGAGGATGTTTCGGATGGCAGTGCACCTGGTCAACTTGTTAATGCACGCATGGTGTATTCACTTACTGTGGGCCGACTTTCGTGGACTGTGGAAAATCTAGCAGACGTGTATAATGCTACATGCGGAAATGACGATGGATGTAATGGCATCCGATTTCCGCTGGAGCGAATGAAGAATTCGTCCACGAACGATATACTACTTGTTAGCGACTACAGTATTCCGATGAACTTACTCAGTCCCATCAATTTGAACGTGGGTTTGTTCCCTGTGGGATCCTCAAGATGGAAGATTTTGCTATCAACACTTGAGGAGACGAGAGGAGGAGACCTGGAAAGTATGTCTGCTACCAAACCGATCGTTTTACCACGAAATTTCAAGACAACTCACTCGACGTTGGCTACGCACATGCGAAACTCGGAATCGTGCGACACAATGTTCGACAAGCATTTGGGGAACATCGAGATGAACCATTTGTACATTGAACATACGCTCCAACCAGCATACACCGCTGGACTCTACTTTATCTTCCAGAATGCCGTGGTACTCCAGCAACTTCCTTCAAACGCTACTGCGTTTCCATCCCTGGCATTTACGGGAAACATTCAAAATATGCTCGTTCAAGCTTCAATCCCAACGTCGAGTATGCTGCTGGCAGTCACAGGCTGTATCATAATGATGTTGGGTGGTGTCACCATTGCTTTACTTGGTAAACGTGGAGGACGAGCTTTGCATCAACACGGCACGGCAGTGACAACAGCAGAAGCTATTGCGAATCAAGACAAGTTTCCCCCATTCATTTTGCGGATGCAATTACGAGATACTGCTACGGGGAAGTTAGTTGATGTTTCTCTGGATTCACTCCGTGTTGCTAATGTGGTGCTTATCAACGAGGCAGATGAATCGCAACACTTCATTGTCGGTGGAGATTCTGTTGAAGCAGGACCCCACAAAACCGCAACCATAAGGTTAAGTGAAGATGCAGTGTGAATGTTTTCGGGCGTATGCGGTCTGAAGGTAGAATCAATCACGCAACTAGGGAACTGTTTTAACTGCGGTTCAACTGTCACTCGAAGTATCGACGTATGATACAATACTTCTGATGCAGTCGCGGTGCTGCGAATTCTCATCCCTGGCAGATTAGCTACTTGTGCGATGTGGTAACTCATATCTACGATGTCATCAAGATGAGCGATAACGTGCAACGCAGACTAATCATGGGTACAGCTGATACCTGGTTTCTAGTGGCATTAAAAGTGGCTTCGTCCTACTAGTGAGGACAGACAATGGGTAAACTGAACTTTTGCTAGTTGCCTTTTGCTAGCACTGCATTGCTTGAAAGCTATCAGTCATTATCCAATTTCCAATCTGGAAAACAACGATGTCGAACACGAAGGAATCGAAGAACGAGACGGACCTGACAACTGCGTTCATTTCTACAGATGAAGTCAAACGCACGAATTATTTGCTATACGTCCGAGTGCAGCAATTTCGAGTACTTGCAGGATTAGTGGTGATGGCCTGTGTGCTTATCGGTACAGTGTTGCCATTTGCACACAACGGTGCTCGAGTGGGTTCTTTTCGATCGACCGACGTGGATGAAGAAGGACAAAAGCGTCTTCGACAAGTACAACTCCATCTCCGGTAGTTTAAATGTGTTGCTCATGAAGCCGTTGGATGTACTGCTAGGCATGCTGGTTGCTGTCGCTGGCCTGTGTTTTGCTACGAAATACACTATTCACCACAAAACGAGGAGTCAATATCTCGTACTAGGGGCTATCCGTGTTGTTGGATATTTGTTGAACACTGGGCTTAGTGCCCTCAACATGCAAGTAGTAACAAACACTATTGTGCGCATACTATTAGTGCCGACAGAGGAAGTCCCGACTTGGTGCAATCACGTTGACGACTATCCGCACCAATTCAAGAACATCATTGCGAGCTATGGTTTCCCTGCACGATCGTGGCAACAGCGAGCTCTGTCGAGTACATTGGAGCCTACAGCTACACTTACGACTCCAATGAATAGTGAGACCTCGGAACTTCCATCTGACGAAGATCTACCGATGAATGTGTCAATTGCTACGAACCTTGCGGTGTATGCTTTAGTTGTGTGCAACACATTCTTGGGGTGGTGGGGAAGTGGTGATGAGGTGTGGGGTCAGCACTCTTGGGGCTATGACTCCATCAATATATCCGTCCCTCTTCTAATGGCGGAGTACCTGAACCTGACCACAGAACCGTCCGCTACTTCGACATTCGTGAAAAATTTGCACAACGTAAGTGTTGACTACTTCAACAAGGCAGAGAATGCAAACACCACGAATGAGTTGGCGAAGCTGGAGTTCTCACATATTGATATTTCCGACGTAGTTGGCTGCATTGTGGTATTGGTGGGTGGTGTTTTCATTGCGTTAATGGCGAAGAATGGAAAGGGATTTATGTTCGAGCTGGACTCGGCAAAACTTGCCACGGAAGCAATCGCTGACGACAGCAAATTCCAACCATTCATGTTGCAAATGCAACTGCGAGATAGTATCGCGGCAAATGCCGAAGAGCCTGATCTTAATTCGCTTCGTGTTGGGACTGTCGTATTTGTGGACAAAGACAGTGAATCCAAACAATTTACCGTCGGTGAAAGTGGTCATATCATCTCTCGTACTCCTGTGTTCGAGAACCATTAGTCGATCTAGCAATACGAACGGCATATGACCTCAGTAAAGCACATGTGCGTTCTGGTGCTCAATTAACATATCTTCGATGACAAGGTGCTAACAAGTTCAAAATGTTTTTAAGACGTGTTGTTCAAGTCGATACCATAGGAAGGAGAAAAGTTTGCAGCAACCCTGAATTCGTGATGAATGGATATTACGGCGCCGCCTACAAGTACTTCAACCACTTCTCGTCTTCCGGTTTCGCCTCAAAACATCCCGTGGTTGCCAAATTTGCGTACCATTTCGCTGCCGTACGAGCAGTACGGTTCAAATACGTCGACGGAACCGAGTACACGTCCTTGTCGCCAATGTTGTCCGGGAAGTCCACATAATATAAACCATATCGAGGCGCGTACGATCCCCACTCGTAGTTGTCCACGAAGCTCCAGGCTGTGTAGCCGATGATGGGGATATTTTCTTCGTAGATGGCGTGATGTACCATCTCGATGTGCGTGCGATAATACCACAACTGATCTTGATTGTCGATGGTCTCATTACCGCACCAACCGTTCTCGGTGAGCAACATATCGGCGCTTGTATCATACGCGTGAGCCCAGCGAATGTACTCAATGTAGCTTGGTGGGAAACCGGAGTGATCCGTGCAGCTGGTGGGGTTTGCAATACTCCCAGAACCGATAACAGAGTCAGGATGCACTTGACTATTGTCAACGCCCATGTCGGCGAAGTAGCCGTCAGCAAGACTTGAGCAATTGGTTTCCGAGTACTCCGAATCGCAGTAGGTGATCAAATTGGAGAAGTAATGATTGATCATGATGAGGTCGTACGATCCCTTGACGAGAGCAGCTTCTTCGTCAGTAAAATTCGGTAGACGGCTGCCAACTCGTTCGCGCATCATGGGTGGGTAGTCACCGGTAGCAAGTGGAGCGAGGAACCAACCCGAGTTGAATTGGTTAAAGCGTTCGGCTGCTTCCACGTTGCTCGCGGCTTCATCGTATGGAATGCCGAATCCCGACAGCACGAGGCCAATACGTGCGCTACTTTGGACGGTACCTTGCTCTTGGAGACTTCGGAAAAGCGCAACCATTTCTGCATGAGCTAATAGTAAGTTGTGAGCAGCTTCATACTCATCCGAGTCTGTTCCAGTGTAGATGTAGAAGATGTACATATACGAAAGAGGTTCGTTAATTGTCGACCAGTACTTCACTTGCTGGCCAAACTCTGTGAAGATCAGCTCCGCGTAATCCTTAAAATGGTCAATGATTGTCATGTTCAGCAGATCTCCGGCCGAATAAAGCTCGATAGGCATATCCCAGTGAAACAACGTGAGCAAAGGCTCGATTCCGTTTGCAATGAGGTTATCCACTAGTGAGTGATAAAAAGCGAGACCTTCGGGGTTGGGCTGCATGCGCTGAAGAGTGCTATTCCAGGTCATTGCACGTGACCATGAAATCGAAAAGCGCATGGAGCCGTATCCGTCGCTCTTCATAGTGTCGATGTCGTCTAGATACCGGTGGAAGAAGTCGTCAGCGACATTGGCACAATTCGGGAACGAATCTCCGCCGCAGATTTCATCCCAGACACTAGGCGTACGACCTGTTTCGTTTACAGCCCCTTCGACTTGGTACGATGCCGTAGCTGACCCGAAGAGGAAGTCTGAGGGGAAGCACCTGGTTGTGGAGTTGGTTATCACACTTGAAGACCCCGAGGGCTGAACTGAGCTAGTCTTTGATGCGGTAGTTTCAACGGAATTTTGACTTGCAGCAGCGAGGGCAGTGCACATGCATAGTGCTGCACCGATGGTGCGAAACCCGAAGTGGACCATCACAACTGTGGCTGTTGTTACAGGAGCTGGTAAATGCAAAAGTGAGTGAGCCAGGATCTAGACTAGGCACTGATAATCACCAAGCCCAGAAAGGTTACGCTGTCAGCGCGTATCAATAATCGGAGCACCTTCAACTGCGTGGTTGAACTCCCTCAGCAATGGTGATTACGGAAGGTGCTGATTACGCTGAACTTCAATTTGAGACCATCCAGCTTTGGTCTGACCTAGTCAGTACAGTTGTCGTGAATCACGCCTCGTGATCACCAAATTGGATTCTTTCCCGGAAAAGCAAGCATTTCTAAGAAGTACTAGCCGAGTATTGGGCTCACGTGTACAATCAAGACACTTGAATCAGTCCGCAGCCGTCGTAGCGATGCTACGATATTAACTCTTGGCGATCGTTTTGTCATGCTTTGGATCAAGTATAAGTATTTGAACTACTCACCGACACAGTACCATTAACGCTGTTGTGAAATAGAAGAACTTGTAAACACTTCCTATACAACCTGATAACTACTGGAGAGTAGTAGTTGAAGCAAATTTGTACCTCCACACGGCATAAATCCGCAATCGCGGATGACAAACGCTGTGGCCATTGCATGGTCTATAGGGATGTCACCAGGCGGTAGGTACTACAAATATGCCGTGAAATTCATGATGTGAACAGGAAGTTCATGATGAACTGGTCTACTAGCTGCTAGTCCAGCTCACATTATCACCGGTATTATCGAATTACCGGTATCCTAAGAGCAATTTGCTAGACGCGTGCAACGTGCTAAACCGAAATGACACGACTGCTATCTTCCGCGTCGTTGGCACTACTCGCTTCAGGATGGCTACCTCCCACCTCCGCGATCGGTCCTGTACGACGAGACCGCGGTCCACTGTTCACCACTTCAACGGTGGTGCGCACTCTGGACATCGACACTTTCGACGTCATGATGAACGACACGAAGACCGTCTGGCTCGTGGATTTCTACTCCCCGTGGTGTCCTCACTGCCGCCAGTTTGCCCCACAATGGGAACAAGTAGGCAATGTCTATGCTGATATAGATGCAATTCAATTGGGCGCTGTGGACTGTACCAGACAGAACGAGATCTGCGACCGAGAGGGCGTGCACTCGTACCCTGGAGTTAAAATGTACCATGTACCCCCAGAATCCACAGAGGCCATCGATATGCCCCATGCAAGACATGTGTATGCCCGACACGTGGCCAAGTGGATTGAAGAAATGCTCATGGAGAATAATATGCAGGCGGGTATTGACGTAGACAAGGTGTATCCGAAGAATACACTGCGCAGTGATCTCAAGAAAAAAGAGTTCAAGTTCGGAGATCCAGTTGAACCTCTACACGATGAGCTATCGGTAGATATTCTACTAAAGAGATTGAAAGACGCAGGTACTACGGCGCTATTTACGTTTGAAGATGGGTTTTTCATGGGTACGACGGTGTTGGAAGGCGACCGGTATGAGGCTGCGGTGACGTGGGTGATGACGCTTGCGGGGTCGTTTCCGATGAAGGAGAACCGTGCTGCGTTTGCAGTGCTTCTGGGCGAGATGAAGCGACAGGAGAGGTGGAAACTACCAGAGTGGAAAGAAATGCTGCTGAAATGGCAAAACACAAGTAATGGCATGAGTTATCCTGCAAACTTGTTCGCGTCAAAAGATGATTTGGCGTTGTGTACATCATATACCTGCGGGCTCTGGACGCTGTTTCACAGTTTAACGGTAAATAACGGTGGCCAACTAAAACCAAGCGAAATCATGTCTGCTATTCGTCTCGTCGTCACGCATTTTTTCGGTTGTGAGGAGTGCAAACGTCATTTCCTAAAGGCGAACCCAGAGAGTGTGGTCAGGAAGCTGGCGCTAAGAGACGATGATGGTTTCCAATCAGTTGCATTTTGGATCTGGACAATGCACAACATTGTCAATAAGGTACTCGGCAAATCGATGTGGCCGACGAAATTGTCATGCCCCCACTGCTACTCTGCTGGTGACCAGCCTCTATCACTGAACCCGGAGCTACTGAATGAAGAAGATATCTTTGCATATATCAGAGATGTCTACAAGATTGAAGGAAATCTGAAACTCGGGCAGCACACCACTACCTCTGCAACATGGTTTCCTATGTTGAATTTCACTTCGATGGCCACAGTTGCATTGCTAATCGCAGTATTCGCTATGGTTTTTCATCAACACAAACACCGTTTGGTCGGCATGAAAGCTCTAAAAGCCCGCGACCATATTGCCTAGTTACATGTATGCCAATTTTGCCAATAGATACAAATTTCACGGGAACATACGAATAGTTGCGTTATGTGCTGGAATCCGCGAAATGGGTCCCCGTGAGAATACTGATGCGGTTTAATACACTAACTGTGAATGAACTCGTCATGCATTTGAGGTACCTCGCACTTTTGTGTCCGTAGTCTACTTCGTCAATTTCTGATGTCGTAATCCACCAACCTAAAATTTCTGAAATGTTTTTGTTGCATTTGTATATTTCCTAGTGCTTTCCTATAGTTTTACCGAAACTTTCATCAACTTCTCCGAAATATCGCACTACGTCAGTGTAATATTTCAGTTGACCACATCAAGTCTCATAATGAAAATGGCATCGAAGGTGTTGCCCGTGATGTGGGCTATAGCAGCCCTCTTACAGTCCAATGCAGCTGCGTTTTCTTTATTGAAGCACGACACGAGCCCGCTGTTCACCAAGTCGTTCCAGGTGCACTCGCTGAGTTCGCAGAGCTACGATGTCATGCTGCAGGATTCCGACACAGTCTGGCTCGTGGACTATTACGCTCCTTGGTGTCCTCACTGTCGCCACTTTGCCCCGGAATGGGAACGAGTCGCCAGTTTTTACGCCAAAACTGATAAGGTCCAAGTGGGGGCTGTGGATTGCACCAAGAATACTGAAATCTGCAATGGCGAGAACATTTTTGGATACCCAGGAGTGAAAATTCACCACGTTCCGGCAGATGCAGAGAAGGCAGTGATGATGCCACGAGGCACCATGAGCAGCAAGGCGGTGATTGAGTGGGCTGAGAGGCTTATGGAAGAGCATGGTATCAAGTCCGGGGTGAATGTCGAGGATCTGGCTGTGCAATTGAAGAATTTCCGCAATGATGGAGTTGTTGCTGATGGGACGAAGGAGAGATGTACAATGATCAGTCGCTGGAAATGAAGTACAAACGGCTGCATGATGCGGGAATTGCGGCAGTGTCGACGTTCCAGAACGGGTTCTTCGTGGGGGCTAATGTGCTCGAAGGTGAAGGTGAGAGGTACGAGGTTGCGTTGATGTGGGTGGAAGCACTAGCTGCGTCATTCCCGATGAAGAAGAATCGAATTGTACTTGGCATGTTGCTGGAATCGATGAGGACAAGTAACCATTGGAACCATGCAGATTGGAAGGTGTTGTTGAACACGTGGAAGGAGGTGGCAAGTGACAAGACTTTCCAGTGAATTTGTTTTCGTCCAGTGAGGATAAAAGTTGGGAGTATTGCAAGACGTACACGTGTGGCTTATGGACACTGTTTCATAGCATTACAGTGAGCGAGGTCAAACCTAGCAAAAAGATTGTGGTGCAACCTTTGAAACCTAGCAGAATCATGGCGGCCATTAGACTTTACGTGAAGAATTTTTCGGCTGCAAGGAGTGTCGTGAGCATTTTTTGTCGTCGAACCCAGAGAGCATTATTGATGATCTTTCTGCTAGTGATTCGAGGGGTCCCCATGCTGTAGCTTTTTGGATTTGGAAGATGCACAACACGGTGAATAAGGTGCTCAAGAAAGAGCAGTGGCCGTCAAAAACAGCGTGTCCTATTTGCTACGTGGAAAATGGAGAACCTATTTCGTTGGACCCGGTGCGACTTCATGAAGACGAGATCGTAGCGTATGTCACAAGCGCGTACGGCCATGACGATGAGGAGATCTATGATTTGGATGCCGCGCACAATGGTAGGCTTGTTGCACTATGGTCCTCGACGCAAGGCTTCAGCGCGATTGTGATGGTTGTAGGCTTCTTTGCGTTGCTCGGTGTAGCCTACAAGACGAGGAAACACCGCGGATTTAATCGTAAGGTAGTTTTGATGCGAGATCATGCGGCGTGATCTCGTGATTCACACCGCATGACAAATACAAGCATTCCTTTCAATTTATGTCATCCTCGGTGCTGAAGTTCCGCATTCAATGACATCGTTGACGAACAATATTTACAATCCAAGTAATTATCAAACGTAGCTACTAATCATGTGGGATGTCGTCTGAAAGTCGTCTGAATGTCGTTCATGCGTGTGCTTGAAGCGAAAGTAGATATGCAACGCTAGACGTTCGCCATGGTACGTCGCTGACAGTATCGAAAGCTCCACGTGTCACTGCAAGAAAGCAACTACGCAATCATGGTCATCAAGACACTGCTAGTAGCAGCAATGGTTACCGTGGCATCTGCGCGAGACAACAGTCCGCTCTTCACGACGGAGCAATGCCAAGTGCGCACACTAAACAGCGACGGCCACGCCACCATGCTCGTTGATCCAAGTGCCGTGTGGCTCGTTGACTACTACGCACCCTGGTGTCCACACTGCCGTCAGTTTGCACCAGCGTGGGAAAAAGCTGCGGCCTTCTATGCGGACAACGCCAAAATCAACATTGCGGCAGTGGACTGCACGCAAAACAGCGACGTATGCAACAAAGAGGGGATTCTGGGCTACCCGACTATCAAATTGTACCATGTACCATCAGAGAGCTCAGAACCTATCAAAATGCCTCCTAAGAGCCGTAGAAATACCAACACTGTCATTGCCTGGGTGGAGGAGCAGATGGAGGAACATGGCATGAAGACCAGCGCTGATACGGAAGATATCGACGCACACATTGAGAAGATCAATAATGGCTGTGAGATGGGCACTGTTACGAAAGCAGGAGTGAACTCAAAGGGAACGGAAAAGGTTCTGAGTGATCAGAGCGTGGAGATGAAATACAAGAGGCTCCATGATGCGGGAATTGCAGCGGTTTCGACATTTGAGAACGGATTCTATGTAGGCACGACGGTGTTAGAGGGAGAGAGATATGACGCGGCTGTGACGTGGGTGGAGGCGCTGGCCAAGTCATTTCCAATGGAAGGCAATCGAATTGCGTTGGAGACACTGGCAGGGGCTATTAAGAAACAGAACAAGTGGGAACAGGCTGAGTGGAACACGCTTCTGACGCAGTGGAAGAAGAATGCTACGGGGACGAGTTTCCCCGTGAATTTATTCGAGTCAAAGAAAGACTGGGCGTACTGCACCACGTACACGTGTGGTGTTTGGACCTCTTCCATACACTTAGTGTGAGTGAGGTCAAGTCCGAAACGGCCTTGAAGCCAAGCGAAATCATGGCTGCAATCCGGCTGTTTGTCAAGTACTTCTTCAATTGTGAGGAGTGTCAGCGACACTTTATGATGGCCAACCCCGAGAGCTTGCTCGAGAAGCTAGCCGAAAGTGATGCAGAAGGCCCTCGAGCAGTTGCAATTTGGATCTGGAAGATGCATAACAAGGTCAACAAGGTACTCAAGTACAACCAGTGGCCGACACTGGAGAACTGCCCTAAGTGCTATGTGAATGATGGTGAACCTTTGGATTTGAACCCTGCGCGACTGCACGAAGAGGAAATTCTGGACTACGTGATGAATGTATTTGGCCACAAGGACACGGATATCTTCTTCTTGGATGCTGCATCGAACGGAGTGTGGACGGCCACTATGTCCATAATGCAGCGCTACAACTTCGTGACAATGGCTGCAGTAGCAGTGTCTCCTTATGCTCCGTTCATACTGCGCTCCAAGAAAGCTCCCAAGACCGACAAGACCGACTAAACTATCTGCACGCACGTACTTATCGTTACTGCCTTCATACAGCAAGGCAAGTCGTTCAAATGCAAA